>JAMPIV010006152.1:0-260362 GCA_024509875.1 Oreohelix idahoensis | reverse complement strand
CCATAAGGTCGTTTTCTATCAAGCATAGATCACTAGAAAAATGAAATAAAAATATATGAGATCACTGTGATACAAAGTGAATTAAAGTTAACAGTAGTGCTAGTGTTGAAAACAATGAACTGGTTTTTGGTCTCATATTTCTACTAATTATCCTGGTTTCTCACACTTCTCACTCTCTTAACACACTGACACTCTACACTCTTGCGTCCCTCTGAGGTCTGCGCCATAGGCTGTGGCTTGCCGCCTAGTTGGCCTAATGGTAGCACCGGCCCTGCGCCTCTTACGAAATGCCTGAGGGGGACAGAAGCCATATTCTTACTGTTTTCCTCAGAGACTTCCGGGAACTACACACGACTTTCTTACTTCCATATAACCAAAATATGCTGCAGCGGATAATTGTATCATTATCTAGAGTCCGTTTTTCCACCTGTAGTACTTGTTCGTTTTACTTCTGAATTGAGGCTTAATAGTGTTATCGGTTAAGTATCTAAATCTCATTCACTAAATTCAAAGATGTCCAATTTTCTTTCATGCTAAAATTTTGAGACATTTTCTTTCTTTGAGATCACGATATAGCACGAATTAACATCCGCAAAAAAACAAGAGGGAAACGTAGACTTCCAGGTCCAAGTAGTAGTAGTTGTTGTTGTTGTTGTTGTTTAACTAGGGCTGCTGAGCTTCTCGCTCTTTAGCAGCCAATACCAAGTTGGTATTATCTACTATGTATATCTAGGCTTTTCCTGTGGCTTTTCTGACATTCCGAAACGTGTTGAGTTGAAGTCATGAGCTCCAGTTTCTCCAACTTGGCTTGCATTTAAAGGATCGTCACATCTGGTCCCATGCTAGGATTAAGAAGTGTGTGGCATACTGTGCATTCACCGTCATCTACGGGGGCTCTCTGTGGCGTAGAGTATGAAAATTGAAGTCTCTGAATTGATGGATGATAAAGGATAGTAGCCTCGAATAGCATTGCAGCCCCGGATTTGTGTGAAACTCAATAGTCAACGTGGATTCCACGAGGGCTCATTAGCATGCACAATAGCAACGTGGAATTCTATAACGTGGGCTAATTAATATGTAGACAGTTATCATGCGTGCATTCAGGAAATCGCTTTGTCTTAAAGGGGAGGTTAAAAACCACGCCTACTGCCCATCTCTAGGGCGATGATAATCAAGCATTTCTCTACACCTTTCTGGGCACCCCGCCTAGTAGGAGTTGCCAAAGCTTATCGGGAGAGAAATATCCTCAAAGGCAGCGGTGGTCCCCAGAACGGACGAAGCAGTTTCACGCCTTCGTCTAGCACCTCAGTGCGAAACAGAGAAGAGCGCGGAAAGCGCTGGCGGTCGAACAGGGGGGGGGTGGGAGGGAAGAGTCAGGAAGCTGCGGCGAGAAACGCAGAATTCCCTTGATATAAAAAAAGTTATGAAAGTTCGCGTGTCGCCTTGTTCCATCGATTCTTTCATTATATATTGAGACCACTGAAGAATGTGTTTATCATTTGCGTCAGAGAGTCTGAATAAAGTACTAGCTTATAGAACAAGATTTCTCGCGGATATCTTCTATATTGGAGACTTAAATTCATTCTGTTTGTGCAAGCGGTAATATTTTAGTTTCAAGTGATCAGTGGTCTAGTTCTTTCATTTTATTTCGCTGGATTTTGTGTTAATTTAAAACTATTAAATAAACCCATGATAAAAGTTTTCAGTTGTAAATTAAATGATATAGCTATACGTTATTTCCCAATATAATAGATGCTTAAATTTATTTTGAAGCCGCTAAGGGATTTAAAACCAATTAATACAGTTTAGTTCTGTATATACGTTTGTTTTTAACCATTAGACTCGCGGAGAGTTTTTCTTAAATATATATAACTGAATACACTAGTGTTTAAAATAGTCTTAACTGTAAACTTAGCGCGCGTCAGAATATGATTTGTATTGGGTGCATGATTTCATGTTTTCTATTTTTTCACATAGGATGATCATATACCTTTGCGTCCCAGCAATTATAGAGTCCTCCAGACTCGGTTCTTCTATTATCCAGAATTTTATGAACCTTTAAATATAATCTTCTTGTGGCGGCCCTGTGCGGTCTCGCTCTCTAAAGTTACACCAGATAAAGCAACCCAAGAACATTTAAAACTCATAAAGCAATAAATTATGTAAATTAACTGGAGAAGAACAATTGCCAGAAGCGATATATATGTATAATTTTTACTGCTCTACTGTGGAAAAGAATGTGTTCTTGTACACTGACAGTCCTGTTGTTTTCCACTGGATTTAAACCCCCGAAGAAAAACATAACTCAATGGTCAGTCTTTGTCATCACGCTATAGAAGTTGCCCACCACCAGCGGTGAAATCCAGGAGACCACTACCTTCTCATAACTATACCTGTGACAGTGCCATCTCATAGAAACTTTAGATAATAATCAAAAAAGGAACACTAATGCTTCACCTTCCAGCGATTACGGGAAAATTTTCTAAACGCCAAACCCGCTAGTCTGGGGCTGGGAAAACGAAGAAAAAGACTCGTACATTCGTTGAGTATTTACTTGCCTGTTTGTGTTATTCTATGGAGTGCCAGATTCAACGATCGGTAAGTGTGAATGGGTGTGATGGCCATCGCTAGCGTGCATGAATGAAATGAGATATATTAGCTAAACTTATAATTCTCTTTACTTGGTAATTATCCTTATACAGTATTCCTTGTATTGTTCTCTTTAAGTGGGGTTGCTTACCTTTTCTTATTTCCCCTCCCTTAATCTGCTTAGTCAAGGGATAACTTGGAGAATACTAGGACTCTGTTCCTACACCCCATACCAAATATTGTAAAACCCCCTATCAGAATAAATTAATCTATCTTTTGGGTTAAATTATCTCTTTCTGATAACCACTTGTCTTTGGACTGGTTTTTTTTTTTTTGGTCTATACAAGTGGGAAGGGCATATTGGGATACTACTCTTTAAACCCCCCCCCCCCCCCACCTTGTTATTTGTATTTGTTTCTGTAACTATGATCTTTGACTGTACCATGCTAAATGTTGTGATTTTGGTTTAAATGATAATAAACACCATAAACCTTTAATTACTGTGTTGGCCGACCCATTACCCATATCTGTTATATGTAGTTTGTATTCACGTCCGTGTGTTTGTAGCACCAAATTGGTGTGTGTACATGAGTGTTGAGTAACTGGCAAAGATTGTTTAGCCAGGAGAGGTTTAGGAGTCTACAGATAAATAAAATTGTCGTAAGATTGGCAAATCGGAGAAATTACCCGATTTCAGAGACTGTCCTTACTCTTTTCAGCACCCTTGTTAATCAACTATCCATTTCTTAACCCTTAATATCACAGAGCCTTCACTATCATTTCCCACTCGGACGGGACCATTATTTCTTAGACCTATCTCAAATAAAATTACGACACTCTCCAACTATGCAGAACTAAAATACTGTACTCTGATTCTGGGCTCTCCCAAGGAATGGTCACGTCCTGCACAGAGCCACATCGCAGCTTCCCCTGCCTATCACTGGGTCAACAGTTAGATCCTTCTTCATGCAGGCAACCAAGTCAAAGAATTTTGCCTGAGGCTCAAGTGACTTCTCCAAGCTTAATGTGCAATACTAGGTTCTCAACAAGTTTCACCACTGAGGGAATCCCTGGAAGTGTGTGGATGATTTCAAGAGTCAATGAGGATGTAATTAGCATTACAGACATAGGTTCACTTCCACGTATGTATATTGTAGCATTGTGCATAGCTGGTGGTCATATAAGGATGACTTCAGATATGCCTCCATGCATGTCCAAGTAGTTAAAATCCATATTATAAAACAAAAAAATAAATAAAAGACAAAACAGCGAAAGAAAAAAATGAGAGTGAGAGAGAGAGAGAGAGAGATAGAGAGAGAGAGAGGGAGAGAGGGAGGGAGAGAGAGAGAGAAACTGGCGTGCAATGATGAATTGAACTACAATAATTCAGATGGCAGAAATCTTTAAAAAGCAAAGAATAGGGAAGTAAAGGCATGTGAAATACTGTATATTAGAAAGACATTCCCTAACAACTACAGAATAATTAGACAATAATAAAGATGAACTGAGAGAACTGGGAAAAAGTCTCGTTAAAAAAAAAAGAATACTGAAGAATAATTGAAAGTTGTGGCTACATGAATACAGATTAAAAATGCTTAAGAAGAAAAGCGAGAAGAAACTGTAGAGAAGAAAGGCAAAAAGAATTAGGAGGAAAAGAAGCGGAAAATTAATTAACTGAAAATGAATAAAATGAGGAGAATGGCAATAAGAAGACAACGAAAAAGAAGGAGAGAAACAAAAATAAAGTATGAAATAGAAGAAGGCGAGAAGGGGATTGGAAAACAAAAACAAGAAAGGATAGTAAGACGTGTAAGAAGTATAATAATAAGATTCCCAAAGAAAACAAATGAACGAACGACGAGGGAGAGGAAGATAAAGCAGCAATCTAGAACAGCAAAAGACACTGAGGGTGTAAGGTCATGAAAGGTACATCAAAAGACGGAACGTGATGGAACGCCCAGAAACAAACCTGATCGCTCTTTGAAAGTGTGTTAAACATATTTTGATGGTTGAAGATTGTTGAAACATACACTCTATGTAGACACAAAATGTTAACACCTGACTGAGCCAGCAAAAAAATGGAGCGTAGTCTATCTGTACAAGTATTCTTGTACAAAAATAAAACAGTAAACTCTTCATAAACAGCAGCTAGAACATCCTAACGTATTTGTATTATATTCTATTCACAACACTGGTTACAGCCGACTGCGTTTTTTTTTTTAAATCCTTAAAGCAGGGCAGAGATCAAAAGTGATCTAAGATAGTTATAAAATGCACATAAATATAACCTTTGTGTCTTTTCAGAATTCCAGTTTTCACCTTTCAACTTTAATATTGTGTCAACCATTGGGAAGTCGTAACGGGTGATTCAACTTACACCAAGCTCTGTCTGAAGGAAGGGATATCGTTTTGTTTTGTTTGTTTTGTCAATCCGAAGTCTGGATCTTCCTCACCCTGGCTAAATGCTGTTTGGGAATCCATTATGGGAATGGAAAAAAACAAGAAAAAGAAAACCCGTTAACACCAAATTGGTAAGTACGTGCCTCTACCTCCGTCTCTGGAAACAAAATTTATTCAGAAACTACTGTGCTGTATTCAGTCTCGTGAACTCTTTGCAGTTTCCAGCAAGTACTGGCTAGCTAGCTGAGTGCTACTCGTTGATAGTACAAAGCCAGATTTCTTTCCATATATTATTATGAGCCAGTTTATTTCACAGTTCTCTGTAAGAATCCTCAGCAGCGTGTAGGACAATTCTGCATAAGTATACATAGCAACCAGTGTTCGGAAAGACCTGAATTACGCCCAACATAAATCTTCTCCATCTTTTGTCACTCAAATACACCAGGCAATGACAGAGCAGACAGATTAGCAAAGACGGAAACAAGACAAGAACAACCACTCACAGCAACAACTCTCCAATAAGCCAAATCACTCGTACGACCAACAAACAAAGAAACCTAGTTAACACATGGGCCATGGAAACCACCGGAAGAGAGGTTTACAGACAAATGGCTGGTCCTGATCCTAATGACAACATCGGCCATCTTACAAGGAGGGATCAGAGCACCACTTTTCGGCTCAGATCCCAACATATACCACTCAACAATCACTTGAAGAGAATCCAACCACAACACTCTCCAGAGTGCCAGCTGTGTAACTACCCCTACGAACCTGTTGACCGCCACCGCTTTGAGTGCCCAGCACTCGATGATGTTAGGAAAATACTCCTTCCTCCCAGGCCAGATAAGTGGAACACCTTGTACGGAGATACAAAACAACTCGCGGAAACATTCAGATATGACTAACTGGGCCGAAGGACGAGAGCCCAAGCACCGCTGGATCAATAATAACAACAACAATCATCTCCATCTACTTCATCAGTACTGATCACAAAGGATGTTCCCATTAATAATATTACGCCTCTTTTTGCGCACCGCAATGCGTTCATGATTTTGGAGCATCGCGGTGCTCAAATAGAGCGCCGCTGGATTAAAAATGACGACATCTTAAATAATTACGTAGACGCGCATGCAGGGCAACAGTCAGTTGACTTTTGGTCAGTTGCCGTTTGGAAGTGTTTTAGATGTGTCCTTTTGATGCCGATGTGTCCGTCTTCATACTTGTAACGCAACACTTAATAATATCAATTAATGAACGAATGAATATCTTCTTTTCCTCCTGAAAAAATATAGGGCGGTCAGTGGTATCTGGTTTCCGTGGGTGACGCTTACGTCTAAGCACTCCACACGTTGTTTTAGTTGTAAATTATTGTAAACATTATTTTACATGATCAGTGTGCCCTCTTCACATCCCCTCTTTTACGCGCAATGACACCTTATCCGCCTCTGCGCGCAATGACACCTTAGCCGCCTCTGACGATTTGCTGAGGTGAAGCCATGATTCTAGTATTTCCTTGTCTCTTCCAAGACCCCCGCCGAGACACCACACGGTGGTTCCTGGATCTTTCAGAATCCGATCAAATTTCTCTGAAGAAGTATGCAACCCCTAAGGGCATGTTATGAATTTTATACACTATATAATGTTGCGGTGTCTTGTTTGCTTAAGCTGTGATGTCTTACGCAGCCTTAGGCCCAGTGGTGGATCTAGAAATTGTCGGGGGGGGGGGGGGGGGGGGGGGGGGGGGGGGAGAAGGGGGGGAGGATACATGAGAATGATAGAATGATCCTTATTAGACAATTAAAAAACATAATAACGAATTTTGAACAGAAAAATGTGATAACTTGATAGTTTTTTTATACAGTAATTCGAAAATATCTATTTTTATATTTAAAAATATAACTATTTATAACAAGTAGGAGGAAAATACTGGAGCGGTTGATATGAAGTAAAGGTTTTTCATAGTTCCTGGGGGGGAGGGGGGGGTCGCCCCGGTCCCTCCTCCCCCGATCCGACAACGCTTAGGCCAAGAGATTATATTCTATATGCAATATAGAAGGGCGAGGACATTACTGAAAAAATATTAGCTATATACAGTACACTGATAATAGAGCGAGAAGCTTAGCAGCATTAGTTAAACAACAATATACCTGGACGAGGACATGACAAGAAAATATATTCATGCATTCATTTACTACGTGTCATCTTCCTGATGAGCATAAACCTTCACCTAATGCATGCTATACCTTCTTGTTCTATGTCACCCGTTTAACACATTTCCATGTTTTCTTTATGCGTCTTTCCAGTTCTATTCTCCATGTGTTATTCGCTCGCTGTCACGTAATGACGACCGCCAAAAAGAATATAATGAGGATGTCCTGAAAGAGGCAAATGCACAGAGAAAACTTATTTCACAAGCTAGACAGAAGCAATCCACTTTTTGGGGGGCATGTTATGAGAAGAGGAAAGCTGGAATATATCGTAACAAGACCGTAAAAAGAGTTCACGAAATGACATTCAGTTATTTGTTGTTGTTTTTTTTTTCCTTATTATTTAGTACAGCCTTCATTTTACCTTCGACTTACATTTCGTTCTTTATCATTTTTCTTTCTCCATGTCCTTTTTAAGTGAGGTAATCCCTCATACAACCCACTACTGTCAGGCGTTATCAAACAAACCTTCCTGCATGTCCATTTTAATTGAGGTAATCCCTCATACAACCCACTATTTTCAGGCGTTATCAAACAAACCTTCATGCATCTTTAATATTGAATTGAGAACTGTGCCTTCTTGTGCCACAGTGTGTTGATTAATGGACAATACTTTTCGTTTACTGATGGCTTGATGCACAATGACGAAATAGTGACTGAGTAATTAGTAGTAAAAAAATAAAAACAAAGGATCCCGTTACACGCCCATTGAGGCATATTGGGAAAATGGTGTTAAGCCTATATTTTCTTGACCATACGGCACACTAGGGGTGATGTGGTGATCATCACGCCTGCCGCCTTAACCTTCCCAGAGTTGCTCTAGTACCCATTTCATGAGGCTGGGTCGACCCCGGAGCCGTTTGCGATCTAAAAAGTCCCACCTCAACTGGGGATCGAACCATGGATTACCGAGCTAGGAAGCCAGTGAATTTGTAGTACATACAAAAATGTATAGTTCATACAAACTCTCATGTATATAGTTTATACATATAGTTTTTACTGGTTACCCCACCTCTCGAATTGGACGTAGTATAGTGAAGTCTCTAACACTCCACTCCCGTAAGATAGTCTCTGCTATGAGACTACCTTTTCTTACGTACTGTCATGGTCCTTCAAACAATAACTCCATTACCCTTAAAGTAGATACTTTAAGACAGTCCGTTTATTGTTTCTCTTTTGTATAATCGTTCGCAATGATCAACCAAAACCTGATGAATTATTACTGTAGCAAGATTTGGTACCACTTGCTTTGTTTGTGAAAAAATGTGTAACGCGACTGTGATGAAATTACAGTAATGCAACGTTAAAATTCCTCCAGTTATAAAGATAATAGGTAAAATAACATGTAGGGATAAAATTATAGGTATGGTACGCTGATACATTCTCGCCCATGCCCGCGTTTTCTAGCGCCATTGAAACTAACTAGTTATACATGCAGACTAAACGAACTATCTTTTTAGACGGGGTGGAAACGGAGATAGAAGAAAAAAATTGTGACGGTCTTAACGCGTGTTTGAATCTAAAAGTCTAGAAGACGCAATTTGTAGTTTTAAAAAAAAAAATTACGCCACTAGTTGACACAATGTAAAGAAATGGACAAAAACGACCTTAGCTATTGTTAGAAACGGACGTATCTTGGACGTTTTACTGTAATTAGTTGTTTTTAGTTTGAATATAGCGGCAAACGCCGTGAACTAGGGCACAAAAACAAATTTCAAAACGAACCTTGAAAAAAGTAGTTTTTTTCTTAATAATAAGTTTAGGAGAATAAAAACTAACTAGTTTGATAGCCCATCTTTAGCAGAGAAATAATATACCTTTAATTACACAGACGGACAGATAATTAACACGGAAGATATTGACGAAAGACTGTATTGTTCAATACAGACTAGCCAACAGTTATTTGTGCATATTTTCACTAAAGTTACATTTTGACGCGACCTTGAGCTAACGCATAAACCCAAACTGCAGGTGGCCTAGGGGTAGGATAGGAGGAAAGTAGCTAAAAATAACTTAGCACAGAATCTTAGAAGTAGGGGGAGACAAAAATTTGTGTAGTTTTTTTCTTGTAGTCTCGTCCAAAAACAAGTGTAATTTTGGGAAAAGCCAAGTTGGGTCCGACGGACCGACAGACAAATACTACACACTAGACAGAGACTGGACCGAAATTAAACATTTGTAGTTTGAATATTTGAAAAGTAGAGGGGAAGTCCGCCGATTGGACAGAAGATTTAATATTGTAGAAAAAACTCTAGAAGCAATTGCCATTTTTGTATAAGACTGTCCATTGACACAGTACGTTAATGCTAGAGAGGTGATTTCCAGGAAATATTAAATATTATCAGTGGGACGCCAGAATCTAGCCAGCAGCTCAGCTGAGTTTTGCTAATACTACATAACTATGTTCTCAATTCTGATTTGTGGTAAGGGGAAAAATTCATTAACCCTTTTATTTAACATTTAATATTTTGAGTGATTGATACTGCCATGTCATGAAAAATTACTACGACAAGTGAGTGCTTATTCTAGGTCCCCAGCAGCAGTCCAGGGCCTAGAGGCAAAACCAATAATATAGGAAAACATATCTAAGACTATGGAAGACAGATCTATATTTGAAATCAGTGGGAACATATCACCCACCTTATTTGATGGAAAAGGAAACTATTGAACATATTTTGGATGCAATACAGTCATGGAAAACTGGTGCTATGTGATACCACCTGGGTGAGATGTGCTAAGTTGGTCAGAGAGATCTGACCCAATCTTTGGTAATTTTGTTTTGCTTTATTGTGTATAAAAATTGGTGCAGTAAGCAGTGTGTTGACACATGGCACAAATTTTGGTTTCAGAGTTTCTGGTCTGGCACTACGCTAGTGCCAGATGCTTTGTAGAAGTCCAAGTATGGATGCCTAAGAAGCCTACCATTTCACTCTAGCTATTGTGAGGAGTGGGCCACTGGAATTCTGTACTGCTTCGTCACAGGCCAGTTAAGTTGAATACCTGGCCTGCTGGAGATTCATCATACTAACTACAATAAAAGAAATAAATAAAACTTTGTTGTATAAAACTATACCCATTCAATATTCCAAAGACACTGAATATTATAATACCAAGATTGGGCATGATGACACCACCCGACTAGACATCCAGTGCTAGTTTTCCAAAGACACTGTAGTTCGTGTTGATATTAACCAATGTAACAACATACCTATGTACGAAAATTTTATTTTGATTATTCAATATATATATGCACTTTTATTGATAAATACATATTGTTTCATACGTCCTGACCAGAAGAACATTTGGTTCAGGACTAAATAAATCTAAAAGATTGTCAAATTTAACTTTTAAAAACCAGTGTTATTTGATTTGTTCATAGAGATTATTATTATTATTAGACTTAGCATTTACATGTGTGTGTCTGTGTATTTTATTACCTACACATCACAATTCATTACCCTAGACATTAAACGTAGCTAACATACATAATAGTAGAATAAGTCTGTTTGAGGTCGTAAGTGGTAGCAGAAAGGCCTTCTGTACTCACATAAACTTTTATCTTCAGGAGCCTTCACAGCTGACCTCATCCAGTACACTAGGCAACATAGCAACCACACAATAACATCAAAAACCCCTACAAATATTGGGTAGCTCTTGTCCGGATTTAGGTTTATCAAAGATAGTAGGGTCTCCTGGTACGGGAATTAAACTATTGGGGACATAAGTTGTATAAAATTAACAGTGTCCCTAAAATTAAAAAGTAGAAAATAAAAGTTGATGAATCTTCACAGCCAGTGATAATTAATTAATTAGTATATTACCTTAGTAATTATATATTTGCAATTTACCTTAGTCATTGTTGAATTGAATGATATAGTATGGCAGATCTAAATTCAGATCGGCTGCTGTGCTGACGGCGAAGGAGATGAACATGGAGGGTCAGGTTTTAATTCAATATGTAACTTCAGAATGTGACAAGTATATTGAAAGGGAAGATAAGAGGTTAGATGAAGAGAAGAGGTTACAAATTGAGGCTGATAAAGAACTTAAGAGGCTGCAGATTGAGGCTGACAAAGAGGCTAAGGCATTAGAGGCAGATAGGGAGATTAAAAGGCTCCAATTAGAAGAAAAAAAGGCTTCAAAGGGAGGCAGAAGAAAAGAGATTGACTGCCGAAAGGGAAGCAGAAGAAAAGAGATTGACTGCCGAAAGGGAAGCAGAAGATAGGAGATTGCAAAGGGAGCACGAATTACGACTAAGGGAGTTGGAAATTCAGGGCCATGCTCCTGAAATTGGTGCCAGCCTTTTTTCCTCCGATGCCACGCCTAGTCATGGAGCCTCAACCTCAGCTATGGGGTTTCATTTAGACCATTTTGTTGAGAAAGACGATGACATAGAGGGGTACCTCAGTAGATTTGAACTATTGGCTACTACGTATGGGTTAGAGAGAGAGAGGTGGAGTCTCAAGTTATCCCAAGGGCTTAGAGGTACTTCTTATGAAGTTTTTGCTAAAATGAGTAGAGACGACAAGACAATTATGACATGCTAAAGCAGGCTTTGTTATTGAGATATGAAAAGAATGGTGAATATTATCGTAAGAAGTTTAGAAATGCCAAACTTTTGTCTGGGGAGACATACCACCAATTCTCTGCCAGACTGGAAACCTATTTGGAGAAATGGACTGCTCTGGGGAAGACCCAAGATCTCAAAGAAATGATCATGATAGAGCAATTAAGAGAGTTCATGGCTCCAGACCTGAGAAAATTTCTCATGGAACAAGGTGCAGAGAGGTTGGGGGAGGTTTTGAATGTCGCTGAGAGGTATCAGGCAGCCCAGGCAGAGGTAAGTGGCTCTAAAAAGAGGCAGATAGAAAATTTTAAAGCCCCACAGCACTTTAATAAATTTGATAGCAGAGAACAAGGTAATAAAGGTAGGACAAACTATGATAGGCCAAGAAATGATTATCGTGATAGAAACTCACAGTTCAATGACCAAAAATATAATGAAAGGAAACCATTTAACCCAGGAAAGAGGTGGTGCAAATGGTGTCAGAAGGACAACCATAACACCGAATTTTGTAGAAGGAAACCTTCAAACATTGCTGCAATGAAATCGGGGAATCAGAGATTTAAGGTTAATCCTAATGGACAGCAGGAACCTTATCACCCCCCAGTTTGTGAGGATGTTATTTGTAATGGGGTCACCATAAGGTGCCTATATGATACAGGTTTGGATTATGATTCAGTTGTGAAGGCTAGCCTAGTGGACCCAAGTCAGTATACCACAGAAACAGTGGAAATACAAGGGGCGACTAAGGACATACCACTCATGACACTTCCCATCGCAAGGATAACGGTGAAAACTCGCTATGTCGAAGGAGAAATCAGAGCAGCAGTGATAGATGAACCAATCTACCCTCTGATATTGGGGTGTAGATACGTCTTCTTGGGGAATCCCGAGAAACCTGTGATCATGGCGACAGTGCAGACCAGGTCACAGTCAAAGGCGCAGGCTGAGGATAGGACACTCAAGCCATGTTTTAAAAAATTGCCCAAATGCCACACACCTCCACGCAAGGGAGAGTATTTTATGAAGAACAAATTGCTATACAGGAAGGCCGGATCTGGAACAAATGGTCACAACCAGCTGGTTCTTCCCATTTCATATAGGGAGAAAGTGATGGAACTAGGGCATGCGATTCCCTTCAGTGGTCACATGGGGATCAGCGCCACAGGACAGCGTATAGCTTGTCGTTACTTCTGGCCAGGGATAACGGAAGATATAAAAAGATATGTCAAATCCTGTCCAGAATGTCAAAGGGTAGCTCCAAAGCATTGGACTGCTCCTGCAACTCTAGAGGAAATGCCCATAGTGGGAACACCTTTTGAGAGGGTTGCAGTGGATATTGTGGGACCTCTCACTCGGACCAAGAGGAGGAACAGTTACATCCTTACTCTGGTGGACACTTCTTCTATGTGGGGAGAGACGGTAGCCCTGCCATCAATTGATTCGAAACATGTGGCAGAAGCACTACTTACAATATTCACGAGATTAGGATTCCCGCATCAAATCTTGACTGATAATGGCTCACAGTTCAAGGGGAAACTAACGGAAGAAGTTTTTAAGCTATTTCAAGCCAGACACTTTCATTGTAGTCCGTACCATCCACAAGGGAACGGCCAGGTAGAGAGGTTCAATGGGACCCTCATTTCTATCCTGAGGAAGCTGGTACATGAGAAACCTGATATGTGGGATCAATTTCTGCCCGCCGCGTTGTTTGCGTATCGGGAGGTACCACATAGTTCAACCGGGATGGCTCCCGCAACCCTGTTATTCGAGAGGCCAATAAAAGGTCCATTAGAAGCATTATTAAGGACCTGGACAGATGAGAGGGCAGAGGAGACTATTACCTCATCATATCAATATGTGAACGAGCAGACCACTCGTCAGAAAGCTGGATGGAAACTGGCAAATAATAATTTGAGACAAGCCAGGAAGAAACATGCAGCGTACTTTAATAGGAAAGCAAAGGACAGAGAATTAGCTGTGGGAGAGAAAGTGCTTCTTCTACTACCCGGCAGCCAGAAGAAGTTGCAAATTAGATGGCAAGGTCCATATACGGTTCTAGAGAAGGTGTCTAGAACAAACTATAAAATTGACAAAAAGGGGAAGGAGAAAATATATCATGTGAACCTGTTAAAGAAGTATCTGGACAGACCAATACAGGAAGGCACCCCCTTACTGACCTTGGCTATCGCAACTGAAATGAAAAAGGAACCACTCACCTCACATGAATACCCATTACACCCCTGTGAGACAGCTGCACAGGTAAAAGTCAGTAAGCACCTGACTAAAAATCAGAGGGAGAGAGTTCAACAGGTTCTGGAGGAACATACGGATGTATTAACAGATAAACCAGGACATACAAATTTGCTACAGTATGACATGAAGCTGGTAGACTCAAACCCAATCTGTATGAGAGCCTATTCTGTTCCGTTCGCTAAGGAGAAGGCATTGAAAGAGGAGATAGATTATTTGTTGAAAGAAGGGATTATTTCTCACAGTGAATCTTCTTTTAGCTCCAGTGTAGTTTTGTTGAGGAAACCGTCTGGGGAACATAGACTGTGCATAGATTACAGGAAACTGAATGCTGTCACAGAAGGTCAAGTGGATCCATTACCGAACACAAAACAGTTATTTGCCAGATTGAATAAGGCAAAATACTTTTCGAAGGTGGATCTTAGCAAAGGCTATTACCAGATTCCAGTGAAGCCTGAAGTTAGACCTTATTTAGCTTTTAGCACCTCGGAAGGACATTATGAATTCAACATGCTACCATTCGGATTGAAAAATGTTCCGAATGTATTTTCTAGGATAATGCGCAAATTGTTGGATCCCTTGAATAATCCATGTATCACAAATTTCATGGATGATATTCTTATCGCCACAGAAACATTTGAAGAACACATTAACTCTCTGAATATGTTATTTGATAGGCTCAGAGAAGCGACTTTAACTGCTAGACCAACAAAATATTGTATTGGATGCAAAGAGTTGGAATTCTTGGGACATACTGTATATCAGAGTAACATGACTCCTGACCCCCAAGAACTTGGAAAAACTGCAGAGAGCACCTAGACCGCAAACAAAAAAAGACGTGCGATCATTCGTGTCGTTATGTGGATTTTCTCAAAAATATATCAAAAATTTTAACTCTATATGTGCTCCTCTGACTGATCTGACTCGCAAGGGAAATCCAGATAAAATTGTTTGGTCCACGCAATGTGAATTGGCATTTCAAGAGTTAAAGGAAAAACTCACTAGCAAGCCTATTGTCAAATTGCCTGTTTTGACACAGGACTTTGTGGTGAGAACAGACGCAAGCAATGTAGGCCTGGGGGCTACTTTGTTGCAAAGGTCCTCTTCACCCAATGGGGAACTGAACCCAGTCGCTTATGCAAGCCGCAAGTTGAACAAGGCGGAACAAGGATATTCCACAAGCGAAAAAGAATGTTTAGCGTTAATCTG
The DNA here is from genome assembly GCA_024509875.1 of Oreohelix idahoensis. Lineage (NCBI taxonomy): Eukaryota > Metazoa > Mollusca > Gastropoda > Stylommatophora > Oreohelicidae > Oreohelix > Oreohelix idahoensis. The sequence goes on along the minus strand of JAMPIV010006152.1, from coordinate 245,140 downwards.
GGCAATAAAAAAGTTCCAAATCTATCTGTATGGTAGGACTTTTGTGGTCCAGACGGATCATCAGCCGCTCGTGTTCTTATCTCAGGCCAAGCATGAAAATGCAAGATTGTTAACATGGTCTTTATTGTTGCAACCTTATCAGTTTAATATTCAATATATCCCGGGGTCACAGAATATCGGTGCAGATTTCCTCAGTAGGCACCCCTGTGATCAAAATTAGAGTAGTTGGCAGGCGTGAGGAGTTAATTTTAACTGTGTGTATCACTGGTTTTGGAACTTGCATTAGTGCATGTTCTCAAGTGGGGAGATGTATGATGAAATTACAGTGATGCAACGTTAAAATTCCTCCAGTTATAAAGATAATAGTTAAAATAACATGTAGGGATAAAATTATAGGTATGGTACGCTGATACATTCTCGCCCATGCCCGCGTTTTCTAGCGCCATTGAAACTAACTAGTTATACATGCAGACTAAACGAACTATCTTTTTAGACGGGGTGGAAACGGAGATAAAAGAAAAAAATTGTGACGGTCTTAACACGTCTTTGAATCTAAAAGTCTAGAAGACGCAATTTGTAGTTTTAAAGAAAAAAATTACGCCACTAGTTGACACAATGTAAAGAAATGGACAAAAACGACCTTAGCTATTGTTAGAAACGGACGTATCTTGGACGTTTTACTGTAATTAGTTGTTTTTAGTTTGAATATAGCGGCAAACGCCGTGAACTAGGGCACAAAAACAAATTTCAAAACGAACCTTGAAAAAAGTAGTTTTTTTCTTAATAATAAGTTTAGGAGAATAAAAACTAACTAGTTTGACAGCCCATCTTTAGCAGAGAAATAATATACCTTTAATTACACAGACGGACAGATAACACGGAAGATATTGACGAAAGACTGTATTGTTCAATACAGACTAGCCAACAGTTATTTGTGCATATTTTCACTAAAGTTACATTTTGACGCGACCTTGAGCTAACGCATAAACCCACACTGCAGGTGGCCTAGGGGTAGGATAGGAGGATAGTAGCTAAAAATAACTTAGCACAGAATCTTAGAAGTAGGGGGAGACAAAAATTTGTGTAGTTTTTTTCGTGTAGTCTCGTCCAAAAACAGGTGTAATTTTGGGAAAAGCCAAGTTGGGACGGACGGACCGACAGACACATACTACACACTAGACAGAGACTGGACCGAAATTGGACATTTGTAGTTGTCGTGAAAAATTCTAATCCACATATATAAATGAGAAAGTAAATGTAAAGTAGAACGAAATAATACAAAAGAAAGAAGAATGGTGAAAGACCTGTGCTTTCCCTAAATAGCGGACGCCTGTGTTGTAGAACGCCATAATGGCTGAACCCGAGATCCCTTTTTTCTACTTCATCTGCATAACTGTAACGCTTCCACGTTTGATAGTACAAGCCTACTGCATAAACTACACGCATTTCTAAAAATAAAACTGGTATTGTATTTCTTGGACGACCTTGACACACTGCTTAATGACCTAGATATAATATTACATTAATGTCATTATATACACTACGTAACCTAAAAGACAGACGGGCTTAGAAGCGAGAGAGAGAGAGAGAGAGAGAGAGATGCACGGAGGAACGCATGCAATAAAACCACGTCGTCTCGCGATTAAAAAATTAATGCCATCACACGCGAAAGGCATGCAGGCCTATTTTTTTCAAATAAACAGTAATAAAAAACACTAACGATACGAGGTAAGGTTTTAAAAAACATGTTCAATGCTTATTAGGAAACATGACACAATACTGTTTTACGTCTGAAATCCTGACTTTATACTGACAGAACAGTCGAAAAGGCAGGACAGGTGGCGGTTTGAAAAAAAATACACGACTATCCTAGAATAATACATATGTTGAACGAAGCCACTTGGCCCCATTAAATTTATATATTCTTGTACCTTAGGACTTGCTGACAAAGAATATGTTATGTGTTACGCAAATAGTCTAGTACTTAATAAATTATAGCCAAAATACTATAGTGGGTTGTCTGACAGCCCAAGATCATATTTGCTCATAATGGCATGCTTGAAACACTGCTTTAGGGGAAATGAGGCCAACAAGTTAGATACGATTTGATTGGCGGTAGTCATATGTAAGGCGAAACCTTATTAGTCGAACTGCAAATGCAAATATGGTTGTTATGGCAACGTGTAGAATGGGTAACATTTTTTCAAAGGCTCTTGTAAACATGGTCTCATTGGTTAGAGCGTTCGATATAGTCAATTAGAAGCGTCAGTTCAGGGCCAGTTTTGAAAATACATTTTGTAAGAAGCAAGTGCGTTGAGACCACGCTAATATTATTCTAATAAAAGGGTTGGATAAGGAAGATCAAAATTGTGCCAGATTCATCGCCAGTCAACGTTACTTGTGTATATTTAAATTAATTGTGGTAAGCTAGACATATTTCGTCTATATATATATATATATATATATATATATATATATATATATATATATATATATATATATATATATATATATATATATATATATATATATATATATATATATATGAAAATTGAATATGAAATGATAAATTGTGTCTGTATGTGTGTGGTTCAGTAGCAAACAGAAGGCAAAGCCTAGATATTGCTCCACCATGTAAAAGATTGTCAGAGAGGAGTATATCTGCATTGGCATATATGAGATTGCCAAATAGTAACATGACACCTATCCTATTGTATAGAAGGAATTAACGCTGGATTTGCAGAGGCGTTGTAACCATTAGGGAGCGGAATACTGGTATATTGTCACATGAGAGGCTAGTAGTTGGCATACAGCGCTGAACTCTGTGTTTGTAATGTCCCGTACTTCATTGTGGAAATAGATTATATATTAGTTCTGAAGAAGGAGGTACAACCTTCTTATTTCAGGGACCGTGGTACTGAAGTATTAGAGCAGCACCTAGTCTGAGTTTTGCTAGATCCAGAGGGCAGGCAGCAGACTTCTTGTCCAAGATATTGACCATTGGTGGATTTCAAGATAACTGAGAAGCAAGCGAGCAGAGGAGACAGTTTTCCTGCCGCCGACTCATAAGTTAAGAATTCGTGAGCCAGAGCAGCTCTCCCTTGTATAACCCACCTTTAAAAAGTGAATGTAATACTAAAGCAAGAGGGACAGTTATTGTTTTACAAATAAAAAGAACTGTGAACCCTTCAAGATTATTTCCACCATTAACAAACACATGAAGTCGTGATGACAAACAATAACATAGCTTCACCAGCCAGTATTACCTCTTAATACCAGAGCATAACACTACACACAGATTGTAATAATATTCTATGTCAGGACAAAGATCCTTTGTATAATTTTTGTACATAGACATTGTGTTTGCATTTGATTGTGATTCCTGATTCACTTTGTAGTTGGATCAGGATATCTATTCTTGAAAGAAACTAATACATACTTTAAAATGTAACACTTGACTTACTTAAACTAGTCTTCTAGAGTGTGAAAAGTATGTGCTTGTTATAGTGTTGTGAAGTGTTGTGAATCTTAAATAAAAGTGTTTATCTGTCTGTTGTTGTTGTGAACTTACACTTCATCAATATCATAACCCTAGACATTCAACGTAGTCATTACAATATTCCAGAATAAGTCTGATTGAGGTCTAAATGGGGTAGCAAAGTAAGGTCATCTGTAACACACCACACATATTATATACAGATACCTTCACAGCTGATCTCATTCAGTACACTAAGTCCCCTATAATTATTTATATAATCCCAACTTACCACTATATTGGGGTCTCGCTCCCGGGATATTGAACCGTCCCCTAGCATATATATTGGGAGTAAATCACTTCTGGAAATTATAAAAATTAAAAAGGTATTCTTGGGTGGAAAAATAAGGTTGAGCTCTCAGTGCTTGTGGTTGTTCTTAGTTAATTAGTCATAGATAAAATTGTTTAGTTTTTTTTTTTTTTTTTTTTTTTTTTTTTTTTTTTTTCTTAACCAGCGGCACTTGGGCTTTCAGCCCTTCGGCCCAATGACATATCATTGCGAGGCTGGGGAACCTGAGGACTTTCCTTCCAACCCGGTCAGGAGCTTCGCTCCTTCCCATCCACAGAGGGTTTATCACAGGAGCCGTTCAGGCTATTCAGTCAAATTTCCGGCCGTAAACATTTCTTCAAACGCCGACGCCCGGGTTTGAACCATGAACACCTAGTCGCCAGTACAACGCCGAAGCCATTACACCAGCGCGGCTCCTAAATTGTTTAGTTAAATATTGTATACATTTGCCTGTTAGAAAATGGCGGACCTGGCAAAATTTCGATCTGCTGCTATGCAGGCTGCTAAAGAGTTGGGAATGGACGGGCAAGTTATGATTGCTTATGTCACTACTGAATGTGACAAATTTATTGAACGTGAAGAAAAAAGATTAGAAAAAGAGGCTGAAAGAAAGTTAGAGGCTGAAAAGGAAATTAAGAGGTTGCAGATTGAGGCTGACAAAGAGGCTAGGGCATTAGAGGCTGAGGCTAAGAAATTACAATTGGAGGCTGAGGCTAAGAAGTTACAATTGGAGGCTGAGGCTAAGAAGTTACAATTGGAGGCAGAAAGAGAAGAAAAGAGACAAGCTACAAAAAGAGAAGAAAAGAGACAGGCTGCAGAAAAGGAAGCAGGGGAAAGAAGGCAAGCTACAGAAAGAGAAGAAAAGAGACAGGCTGCAGAAAGGGAAGCAGAGGAAAGAAGGCAAGCTACCGAAAGAGAGGAAAGAAGATTGACTGCAGAAAGGGAAGCAGAAAAGGAGGAGAAGAGATTACAAAGGGAACATGAGTTACGACTAAGGGAGTTGGAGTTTCAAAGCCATGCTCCTGAAAATGGTGCCAGTCCCTTTACCTCTGATGACACTGCTAGTCAGGGAGCCTCAACCTTAGCTATGAGTTTTCATTTAGATCATTTTGTTGAGAAAGACGATGCTATCGAGAGCTATCTGAATAGATATGAACTGTTAGCTACCACGTATGGGTTAGAGAGAGAAAGGTGGAGCTTAAAGTTATCACAAGGGCTTCGTGGTACAGCTTATGATGTTTTTGCCAAAATGAGCAGAGATGATCAAGACAATTATGACATGTTAAAGCAGGCTCTTTTGTTAAGATATGAAAAGAATGGAGAATTCTATAGAAAAAAGTACAGGAATGCTAAACTACTGTCAGGTGAAACATCCCACCAGTTCTCTGCACGATTAGAGACATACTTGGAGAAATGGACGGCTCTGGGGAAAACCCAAGATCTTAAGGAAATGATCCTTATAGAACAACTAAGAGAGTCCATGGCTCCAGACCTGAGAAAGTTTCTCATGGAACAAGGTGCAGAGAGGCTGGGTGAGTTATTAAATGTTGCTGAGAGATATCAGGCAGCTCAAGCAGAGGTAACTAGTAATAAAAAGAAACAGGTAGACTATTTTAAGGCACCACAAAACTTTGATACGTTTGATCATAGAGATCAGAACAAAGGTAAGCACCAGTTTGATAGGCCACGGTATGACAATAAAAATAAAACCCCACAATTCGATGAAAGGAAATTTGATGAAAGAAAATCTTTCAACCAAAAAAGGAGGTGGTGTAAGAATTGTCGGATGGACAATCATGATACTGACCATTGCAGAAGGAAACCTGTGTATATGGCCACCCTTCAGGTCAGGTCGACCTCAAGAAAGGAGGAGGATATTATGATAAATACCACTCCAGAAGAGATGAGGAAGGCGCAGGCTGGGGATAAGACCCTCAAGCCTTGTTTTAGAAAATTGTCCAATTGTCACACACCTCCAGGAAAAGGATACTTCTATATGAAGAACAAACTAATATACCGGAAGACTGGAACTAGATCCAAAGGTCAGGGACAGCTGGTACTTCCTAAAAGGTATAGGACAGACTTAATAAGGAGCTTACATGTGAAAAAAGATGGGGACCATGAGAAAATAGGTACCATCATCCAAAAGGTAGCTCAAAATTATTATTGGCCCAAGGCAAGGTGGGACATTCAGAATTTTGTAGAAAGGTGTAGCATAGCACATGAGGGAACACCCACAAGTGGGAACATTGATCAGGACCTGGACACGCCACGGGGCAAACGTAGGCCTGACACTGAAAAGAAAAATAAATTTAATAAAGTGGACCAAGTGGAATGGGAAGCCCCTTTTCACGGACAATCTTTGATTGACTGTTTTACAATGGCCACTATGCAGCGAGTGCAAAAAGATGTCTTACCCCAGGATAAGCCGAAAATCCCTCAATCGGACTTATGTAAACTGGAGGAAGAAGATGTAGAGAGGAAATCTCTCATCAAGAATTCTAAGTGGGGAGAGAGCCCCAAGAAAAAAATTGGTAGCGGTCGTTTTGTGCAGGATGATTGTGGAAAGAAAAATCATCACTACAGTGCTTCTAGTGGAAGAGACCCTACCAGTGCATGGAAAAATAGACAAGAAAGCTAAAGACAGAGAATTGGCTGGGGGAGAGAAGGTACTGCTTCTTCTACCCGGTAGTCAGAATAAGTTGCAAATGGGATGGCAAGGTCCATATACAGTTCTAGAGAAAGTATCTAGAACAAATTATAAGATAGATAAGAAGGGGAATGAAAAAATCTATCATGTGAATCTCCTGAAGAAATATTTGGAAAGAGAAAATCAGGAAGAGACACATTTGTTGACCTTGTCTATTGCAATGGAGATGAAAAAGGAACCACTTTCATCATATGAATATCCATTACACCCCTGTGAGACAGCTGCACAGGTGAAAATCAGTACACATTTAACGGAAGATCAGAAGAAGAGAGTGCAACAGGTTTTAGATGATCAAACAGAGGTGTTAACGGACCGTCTGGGGCATACAAACTTATTGGAATATGATATGAAACTTATAGACCCCACACCTGTATGTATGAAGGCATATTCAATTCCTTTCGCTAAGGAGAAAGCCTTGAAGGAAGATATAGACTATTTGTTGAAGGAAGGAATCATTTCACACAGTGAATCTTCGTATAGTTCCAGTGTGGTGCTCTTAAGAAAACCCTCTGGAGAACATAGACTCTGTATAGATTACAGGAGACTGAATGCTATCACAGAAGGTCAGGTGGATCCATTGCCGGATACAAATCAGTTGTTTGCCGGGCTAAATAAAGCTAAATATTTCTCAAAAGTGGATCTGAGCAAAGGCTACTATTAGATTCCAGTAAAGCCTGAGATCAGACCAATTGTTGGCTAGGAACATTTCGGAGGAGCAGAGTGTCTCCCTTGTTGCTTTTTTGAATTGAGGATAGTCCGAGTGTTTATTAAGGCTGATGAGAAAATTATTGGATCCACTACACAACTCAGATATCACCATATAGATCAACTCCTCATAACGTACAATTTGAGGAACATCTAATCTCCTCTGGACATGTCGTTGAGAAGACTCAGAGAAGAGAAATGGTGAATATTGACTGCTAAGCAGTAGTAAGACAAGCAGTAACACTTGCAGCTGTACAGTAACATATCTGAAAGGGATTCTTGGATTGCAGAGGTCTGGGGCAGATTTCTTGAGTCGTGCCTACTTTGAACGGACCCAACTGCATAAATCCATGATAAAAATAAAATCAGCGAAACGTTGATGCGGATTTTCTAAGCCGCCATCCGTGTGATGAGAATCACAATGATCACCAGGAATAGTAATGCATTTATCTAGGTGTATATAGAATTATGGACTGACATATGATGTCTGTTTTAAGTGGGGAGAATTTGTAGTGAAAAATTCTAATCCACATATATAAATGAGAAAATAAATGTAAAGTAGAACGAAATAATACAAAAGAAAGAAGAATGGTGAAAGACCAGTGCTTTCCCTAAATAGCGGACGCCTGTGTTGTAGAACGCCATAATGGCTGAACCCGAGATCCCCTTTTTCTACTTCGTCTGCATAACTGTAACGCTTCCACGTTTGATAGTACAAGCCTACTGCATAAACTACACGCGTTTCTAAAAATAAAACTGGTACTGTATTTCTTGGACGACCTTGATAGACACACTGCTTAATGACCTAGATATAATATTACATTAATGTCATTATATACACTACGTAACCTAAAAGACAGACGGGCTTAGAAGCAAGAGAGAGAGAGAGAGAGAGAGAGAGAGATGCACGGAGGAACGCATGCAATAAAACCATGTCGTCTCGCGATTAAAAAATTAATGCCATCACACGCGAAAGGCATGCAGGCCTGTTTTTTTCAAATAAACAGTAATAAAAAACACTAACGATACGAGGTAAGTTTTAAAAAACATGTTCAATGCTTATTAGGAAACATGACACAATACTGTTTTACGTCTGAAATCCTGACTTTATACTGACAGAACAGTCGAAAAGGCAGGACAGGTGGCGGTTTGAAAAAAAAAATACACGACTATCCTAGAATAATACATACGTTGAACGAAGCCACTTGGCCCCATTAAATTTATATATTCTTGTACCTTAGGACTTGCTGACAAAGAATATGTTATGTGTTACGCAAATAGTCTAGTACTTAATAAATTATAGCCAAAATACTATAGTGGGTTGTCTGACAGCACAAGATCATATTTGCTCATAATGGCATGCTTGAAACACTGCTTTAGGGGAAATGAGGCCAACAAGTTAGATACGATTTGATTGGCGGTAGTCATATGTAAGGCGAAACCTTATTAGTCGAACTGCAAATGCAAATATGGTTGTTATGGCAACGTGTAGAATGGGTAACATTTTTTCAAAGGCTCTTGTAAACATGGTCTCATTGGTTAGAGCGTTCGATATAGTCAATTAGAAGCGTCAGTTCAGGGCCAGTTTTGAAAATACATTTTGTAAGAAGCAAGTGCGTTGAGACCACGCTAATATTATTCTAATAAAAGCCTGGGATAAGGCAGATCAAAATTGTGCCAGATTCATCGCCAGTCAACGTTACTTGTGTATATTTCCATGATATATATATATATATATATATTACATGAAAACTGAATATGAAATGATAAATTGTGTCTGTATGTGTGTGGTTCAGTAGCAAACAGAAGGCAAAGCCTAGATATTGCTCCACCATGTCAAAGATTGTCAGAGAGGAGTATAACTGCATTGGCATATATGAGATTGCCAAATAGTAACATGACACCTATCCTATTGTATAGAAGGAATTAATGCTGGATTTGCAGAGGCGTTGTAACCATTAGGGAGAGGAATACAGGTATATTGTCACATGAGAGGCTAGTAGTTGGCATACAGCGCTGAACTCTGTGTCTGTAATGTCCTGTACTTCATTGTGGAAATAGATTATATATTAGTTCTGAAGAAGGAGGTACAACCTTCTTATTTCAGGGACCGTGGTACTGAAGTATTAGAGCAGCTAAATTCAGAGGGCAGGCAGCAGACTCCTTGTCCAAGATATTGACCATTGGTGGATTTCAAGATAACTGAGAAGCAAGCGAGCAGAGGAGACAGTTTTCCTGCCACCGACTCATAAGTTAGGAATTCGTGAGCCAGAGCAGCTCTCCCTTGTATAACCCACCTTTAAAAAGTGACTGTAATATAAAGCAAGAGGGACAGTTATTGTTTTACAAATAAAAAGAACTGTGAACCCTTCAAGATTATTTCCACCATTAACAAACACATGAAGTCGTGATGACAAAATACAACATAGCTTCACCAGCCAGTATTACCTCTTAATACCAGAGCATAACACTACACACAGATTGTAATAATATTCTATGTCAGGACAAAGATCCTTTGTATAATTTTTGTACATAGACATTGTGTTTGCATTTGATTGTGATTCCTGATTCACTTTGTAGTTGGATCAGGATATCTATTCTTGAAAGAAACTAATACATACTTTAAAATGTAACACTTGACTTACTTAAACTAGTCTTCTAGAGTGTGAACAGTATGTGATTGTTATAGTGTTGTGAAGTGTTGTGAACCTTAAATAAAAGTGTTTATCTGTCTGCTGTTGTTGTGAACTTACACTTCATCAATATCATAACCCTAGACATTCAACGTAGTCATTACAATATTCCAGAATAAGTCTGATTCAGGTCTAAATGTGGTAGCAAAGTAAGGTCATTTGTAACACACCACACATATTATATACAGATACCTTCACAGCTGATCTCAGTCAGTACACTAAGTCCCCTATAATTATTTATATAATCCCAACTTACCACAGTAGTTTGAATATTTGAAAAGTAGAGGTGAAGTCCGCCGATTGGACAGAAGATTTAATATTGTAGAAAAAACTCTAGAAGCAATTGCCATTTTTGTATAAGACTGTCCATTGACACAGTACGTTAATGCTAGAGAGGTGATTTCCAGGAAATATTTAATATTATCAGTGAGACGCCAGAATCTAGCCAGCAGCTCAGCTGAGTTTTGCTAGTACTACATAACTGTGTTCTCAATTCTGAGGTAAGGGGAAACATTCATTAACCCTTTTATTTAACATTTAATATTTTGAGTGATTGATACTGCCATGTCATGAAAAATTACTACGACAAGTGAGTGCTTATTCTAGGTCCCCAGCAGCAGTCCAGGGCCTAGAGGCAAAACCAATAATATAGGAAAACATATCTAAGACTATGGAAGACAGATCTATATTTGAAATCAGTGGGAACATATCACCCACCTTATTTGATGGAAGAGGAAACTATTGAACATATTTTGGATGCAATACAGTCATGGGAAACTGGTGCTATGTGATACCACCTGGGTGAGATGTGCTAAGTTGGTCAGAGAGATCTGCCCCAATCTTTGGTAATTTTGTTTTGCTTTATTGTGTATAAAAATTGGTGCAGTAAGCAGTGTGTTGACACATGGCACAAATTTTGGTTTCAGAGTTTCTGGTCTGGCACTACGCTAGTGCCAGATGCTTTGTAGAAGTCCAAGTATGGATGCCTAAGAAGCCTACCATTTCACTCTAGCTATTGTGAGGAGTGGGCCACTGGAATTCTGTACTGCTTCGTCACAGGCCAGTTAAGTTGAATACCTGGCCCGCTGGAGATTCATCATACTAACTACAATAAAAGAAATAAATAAAACTTTGTTGTATAAAACTATACCCATTCAATATTCCAAAGACACTGAATATTATAATACCGAGATTGGGCATGATGACACCACCCGACTAGACATCCAGTGCTAGTTTTCCAAAGACACTGTAGTTCGTGTTGATATTAACCAATGTAACGACATACCTATGTACGAAAATTTCATTTTGATTATTCAATATATATATATATATGCACTTTTATTGATAAATACATATTGTTTCATACGTCCTGACCAGAAGAACATTTGGTTCAGGACTAAATAAATCTAAAAGATTTTCAAATTTAACTTTTAAAAACCAGTGTTATTTGATTTGTTCATAGAGATTATTATTATTATTAGACTTAGCATTTACATGTGTGTGTCTGTGTATTTTATTACCTACACATCACAATTCATTACCCTAGACATTAAACGTAGCTAACATACATAATAGTAGAATAAGTCTGTTTGAGGTCGTAAGTGGTAGCAGAAAGGCCTTCTGTACTCACATAAACTTTTATCTTCAGGAGCCTTCACAGCTGACCTCATCCAGTACACTAGGTAACATAGCAACCACACAATAACATCAAAAACCACTACAGCGACACACACACCCACACAAACATAAGAATGCAGGGATAACGCGGTGGATCTTGCTTTGAAGTTTGAAGGTGGCGGAAAAATTTGCGTTACGTCTAGCCGAACGGCATCGAAGAACGAGGAAATAGCGAAAATAGGAAATATGGCCGACTTTAAAAGTTTGCATTAACAGGAAAGAAAATCTAAAACTACAAGAGCAAGCCTGGTTGGAAGACATTTAAATAATAATAATTCACCAAAGGAGATAGCCTATGAATGATATCCAAAAGGATATTATTCAACTGTAAATGGTTTTTAAAATAATTGATATTTTTCATCATCATCACATCTACTAAAAATTAGATCATAATCTTTAAAAATTTATTATAATACATACCTCCACGGATTTCGATAAAACATGGATAGAATGAACGCTTTATATTGGGAAAATGAAAGGATACATAGGAAGGAATGAAAGATATAAATGTGTAGTTAAAAGAAGAGAAAACAAGTACAGAAAAAGCACAGATCGCCTCAAACGAAGAGATAAAACGAAATCTTATCGGACTTCAGACGGTGCTTTCTCATACGGGAGAATTGCCCAAATATAAGGACAGAGCGGCTCGTTGAAAATCACACACACCAAATCCAGAAGCCATAGTGAGAAACTGGAAGACAGTGTCTGCTAGAAAAGTTTTTTTCACACTGCATGCAGGGCAGATAAACTTCAACAAATACAGCCTCACCGTGCGCTTATTAATCCTAAGAGGGTATGTAAGTTTATTAAAGATTCTTCTTCTTCTTCTTCTTGCGATCGCATCTTTGATGACTACACCGTCAGACGAGCTCTCATGATGAATTCGACTGTTGTTTGAAGTTCCTCTCCAACTCCATATAGCCTTGAGCCCAGTGTTGAGCCACTGCGCCAGTACATCCCTCTCAACTGGCCACACAGAGGACAGTCCTGCAGAACACGCTCAGCAGTTTGTTCGCCTAATCCACACGTGCACAGTGGCGAAGCAGACAACCGTAGCCTGTGCACGCGCTTATTCAGCCTGTCATGCCCTGTCCTGAGTCGAAAAATAGTCATCTGTCCCTGCCGGTCGAGAGTGTGATAGTCGTCTTTGGGTTGGTTCTGTTCTCTTCCGACAGTCTGGACAGCTCTCTCTTTCTCAAAGCATGTGACCCCACTATCTTCCCGTCCACACTCTCCTCCCTTCCCTGCAAGTCTATCTGCCTTTTCATTTCCGGGTACACCACAATGAGATGGCACCCACTGAAGCACGGTTCTCCCCTTGGCAGCCACCCTGTTTAGCCCACCTCTCAGATGCGGGAGCCCACCACCCCCGAGAGCCCGCAGGACAGACAGCGCATCTGTGAGGACGACCACCTGGTGGCAGTCAGAGTTGGTGTTATAAATCATATCTGCAGCTTGCTCTAGAGCTTGAACCTCAGCTGTATAGTTGGAACAGAATTTACCAGTGGGAATGTGCCTAGTCTCATAGTGGTTGTCAGGATATGAGATAAAGATACCGGCACCTCCATTCCTAACAGCATTAGTTGCTGATCCATCGTATAGGCATGTATCCATGATTGATCGGGATAGCTTTCTTGGATCATACTCAATGTAGCAGTTCGTTTTTGCAGATCATTATACTCACATCCACTTGTGAGACCACTGACTGATGTATTGATTTGGAGGGCACCGCTGGCCTGCTCCCATGGCACAGGGTATAGGGTGGGCCTCAGTGGTGCTGTCCCCACAGATAGGTCCTCCTGATGCTGTCTTATAAGTCTTTTTCCCCGATGCACAAAGCTGCTACGCTTTAGACGTCCCAATGCCAGATCATCTAATCTTGCCTTCATTGGGCGCATTTGCATACTGTTGTACTTTTCCATCTGGATCATGGTTTTTGTGTCTCTTCCATGGGACAATGTCTGTAATCCAGCAACCTTCTGCATCTCTGTTATTGGTGTAGTTTTCATGGCTCCTGTAATGAGCCTGAGAGCTTGATTTTGCACCCTGTCCAAAGACTGCAGATGTGAGTTAGCAGCTGATGACCATGCTGCCGAGCTAAACTCTAAGTGTGGTCTTATTACTCCATTATAAATCTTCTTTAGATTTCGTTCATTTGCTCCCCAGTTGGTACCTGCTAATTTTCTGAGTATGCCTAGTCGTCTTCGGGCCTTTCCTTCTGCGTTTTCAATATGCTTATTCCATGTAAGCCTTTGGTCAAATGTCACCCCAAGATAGGTGGGGTAGCTTTCTTCCTTGATCACGGTTGTCCCTAGGTGTATGTTAGCTGATTTGTCCTTGGGGGGGCGAGGGAGAACAGTGTTGTGGAGGTTTTGTCTGTGTTTATTGTGATAAGCCATTTCTCTGCCCATGACACTAGCATGTCTGCTGCCCGCTGCATTCTATAATTTGCTGTGGTGACATTTTCATCAGCGCACCAGAGTACTAGGTCATCTGCATATAAGGCAGCTTTAACTCCTGCAGGGAGATCTTTCACCAGGTCATTGATGTAAACAAGGAAGAGTGTTGGGGAAATTACTCCTCCTTGAGGTACCCCCTGATGGAGCAACACTTTTCTGCTCTGCAGACCGTCAAGAGTGACTCTAGTTCTCCTGTTATGCAAGTATGACTGGATCCATTTCATCATGTTGCCTTGGATTCCACTTCTCCTAAGTTTTGCAATGAGGCCATCTTTCCACACCTTGTCAAAGGCCTGCTTGAAGTCGACCCAGATCGTTAGGACCTTTTTCTTCTCCGGAAGGCATCTTCTATTGCTTGAGACAAGTAAGTAACTTGGTCTTCTATACTGTAGCATTCTCTAAATCCAGCTTGTTCCGGCACCAGGATCGCTCAGACTCTAAATACCATTTCAATCTGTGGTTGACTATTCGCTCCATAGTCTTCCCAACACAGCCTGTGAGACCGATTGGTCGGCAACCTGCAGCCTCGGTCCCACATTTCCCCCTCCTCAGTATGGGTACTGTGACGGCCTCTCTCCACACCCGGGGTACCGCCCCTTTCAACCAGCTGTGGCCGAATATCTCAAGCAGTTCTGTCCTTGCCGCTGAGCTCAGACCCACTAGCATTCCGTTGCTGATCCCGTCTGGGCCGGGCGACCCTTGAAACCCAAGCCTGGAAATAGCCTTCTGCAGCTCTCCTAGCGCGACGGGTTCCCCCACCGGGGCAGGAGCATCCGCCTGTCCCACGGTTGCCAGCACTTCCTTTCCCATCTCTCTCCGATGATCTATGCCAATGGGCAAGTTGCCCTCCGAACTGCATCCCCTAGCAAACAAGTCTGCAGCCTGCCCTCCTCTGAAAAGTCTGCCACCCTCATCCAATGTGACAGTCTGCCCAGGTGAGGAACGCTCCCCATCCAGAGACCCGACCAATCTCCAAAGTCTCCCGCCGTCTCTCTCAAGGTTCAGCGATGCCGCTCCAGTTCCCCAGCCTTTCCGCCTTTCCTCTAGCCCTGTTCTCCGAAACTCTGCCACAGCCTTTCTCCACCCGCTGTGAGCCTCAAGTGAAGGCTGAGACTCCGCGTCCACTCCAGCCCTGTGCATAGCCTCCCGACGCTCCCGGAGTGCGCCGGACCAGTATGGTATGTAGTCACGCCGGCATCCTTTGGGAATGGCCTCCTTTGCAGCCTGCAGTATGCATCTGTTGAAGTCTTTAACCACTTCATTAATGTCTCTGTTCTGTACCTTGAGGGCAGACAGCAGCGTGTTCACCCGATGCCCGAACAAACCCCAGTTGGCTTTTTTGTAGTTCCATCCCGTAATGGCCGGGCCCGTACTGAGAGCTGCACTCTGGACAGTAAGAAAGATTGGGCGATGGTCGCTTCCCCCTAGTTGGTCTCCTACCTCTCTACTAATAGATCCAGCTATATCTGGTGTGGAGAAGGCAAGATCTGGTGTTGAAGCCGTGTGCCATCCCCTGGAGTAGAAGGCAGGAGTATCTGTGGTATTATTGACTAGGATTAGGGAGCGATCATCTTGCCAAGTTTCAACCTCTTCACCTCTGTGATCCAGATGGTTATAGCCCCAGCTCTGGGAGTGGCTATTAAAGTCTCCAACTGCTATAAAGTTGGTGGCTGGTACCTGTATAGAGCTGAGACTCAGGGGTTTGTTGTTCGG
Organism: Oreohelix idahoensis; assembly: GCA_024509875.1. Taxonomy (NCBI): domain Eukaryota; kingdom Metazoa; phylum Mollusca; class Gastropoda; order Stylommatophora; family Oreohelicidae; genus Oreohelix; species Oreohelix idahoensis. The sequence continues at coordinate 229,359 of JAMPIV010006152.1, read as the reverse complement.
ACAGTAATAGCCCAGGAGCTCCATTTCCATCCCGTCTACCCTTATCTGCAACAGCTGATACTCTGCTCCATCCATGAAGGTTTTCCCCTCGTGTGCAGGAATGCCATTCCCCACAAGAGCAAGCACTCCTCCTTTTCGTCTATCTTTTCTGTCGGATCTGAAGCACCGACATCCCCCTATTTTAAAGGTTTGATCCGCCCCCAAGTGAGTCTCTTGGATACAGCAAACACCGACTTGCTTCTCATACAAGATGTTTTCCAGCTCTGTCTTTTTGCTGCATCCAGCCTGCCTGCTGTTCACTCCCTCTGCATTCCAGTGCATCACGACAAGTGGCACTCTGGGTTTCTCTTTTTCTGTTTTGTTTTGGTCAGCAGTTCTCCCCCGCCGTCCGCCGACTCCACAAGACGGTCTAGAGGGCCCTCCAGCAGCCGAGGGCGGGCTCTGTCGAGGCCCAGAGCCCGGCACTGCACCCGCCTGGTGGAGCTCCACAGGGCGAGCACCAGCACGAGATTCATCTGACGGTGTACTCTCCATAGAAAAAAAAGCGAGTTGCGTGATACTGTGGTTTCCGGTGCGCCAATTAAAGATATATGTGTGACTAATATCATTTTATTTCAGATTTTATTTACGATTTGATTGTATCAGACATAATAAATAGGGTATACAGGAATCCAATGACGCTAACCAGAAATAACCTCAACCGGCATTGTCAGGAAGCATAACCATTAATTGGTTAGCCAAATATATCATGGCTAGTTCTTGCCTGGAAGCTTACGACATACCAGCAAGTACATAAGTGACTTGGCATCCATAAGTGGAAGGCAAAGGTTATATCTTACCCATGTATCATAACATGTGATTTATTCATGTAATTTGTTATTTTCTGCATAGTGGACATTATTATGTCATGCTATCTCTGTAACATACTACCATGATTCATTCATTTATATACAAACCCTGAAGACATGGTCGCCTCATGAACAGCAGTGGTTGGTGAGATTGTTGGAACACCATGGCCACCTATTACCGTTTGTTCCAGGTTTTATGATCGTTCCTGATCGAGCTTATGATCGAGTTCGTGATCGAGTTTAACTGAAGACTTGAGGACCTTTGATCCTGCTAACTGAAGCCCAGGTCAAACAATCTTCAACACCTTAGTCCCCCGTAGTTATAGGGCGGGCTGAAGGAAAGTCTTCCTGATCATCAGTGTGTCTCAGGAACCTCAAACAAACACAAAATGAGTTTATGTGTGTTCATCCAACAAACACTGTGAGCCGTTTCTAAAGCGATGGTCGATGATGATAACAGCTAGATACTAGATAGCAAGATATATCAAAAATATACTGTGACAGACTTTTATAATTTCAACCGTTTACATTATCCTGAATACTAAAACCCGAGGTTACAATTTTTTAAAGCGTTCAACATTTTTGTGCTTTTCTTCATATCAGAAAAGAGTTCACACACTAGAAATGTCTAATATAAGGGTTTGCGGGCGCCATGTTGTAGTTGACAGTATGATTCTAAAACATTTTTATTTTAATGTGGTAAGGAGTGATACGTTTTTCCGCCTTGTATCTTGACATCACGTGTCTAAAACCTAAATGTAAAAAATGCGATTTGATACATGGACGTTTTTTTTTTTTTTTTGAAGTAAGGGAGAGGATAGAGAGGATACCTTAATTGTTAAAAAACGGAGAGGAATAAATAAGGAGAGAGAAGATGAAGAAAAAGTAATGTGAATTTAAAACCCCTCTCAAATTTTTTTTTTTTCAAGGGTGTCGTAAATTTTGATAAGATAGGTCTGAGATATTTATGGTCCCGTCCGAGCAGAGGTGATAGTGGTAACTACGTGAGAGTAAGGGGTATGAAATATTTTTCTTTTTCACGAGGGGGGTGATAGTGTAAGAGAAAAGAACAGTCTCTGGATTGAGTAATTGCTCTAATCCAGCATATCTTTACGACTATTTAAATTAGACGCACTTTCTCTCCTTGTACAAAAAAATACAAGTTACACTACACTCATGTACACACAATTTTTGTGACGACTACGCACAAACGTGAAAACAAACTATGTGTGGTGAAATTACGGTGATGCAACGTTAAAATTCCTCCATTTAAAAAGATAACAGGGAAAATAACATGTAGGGATAAAAATATAGGTAAGATATGCCGCGGCTTCTTCACCTACGCCAGCGTTTTCTAGGGTCATTGAACACTAACTAGTTAAGACATGCAAACTAACGGACTATCCTTTTAGACGGGGTAGAAACGGAGATAAAAGAAAAAAATGTGACGGTCTGAACACGTGTTTGAATCTAAAGTCAAAAAGACGCAATTTGTAGTTTTTAAAGAAAAAATTACGCCACTAGTTGACACTTACTACTTACTTAGTCGTTCCCCTTCTACCGTGAGGTGTAGAGGTTTGGAAGAGAGAGCGCCAGACCATTCTATCAGCTGTCTTCTTCCTGGCCTGGTTCCATTCTAGTCCTCGGTCCTTCAAAGATTGTCTAATGTTGTCCTCCCAGCGGACTCTGGGTCGTCCTGGAGGTCTGGATTCCTGGCTCTTTGTTTCCCACGCTTGTCGTGGTAGCCGATCTTCTCCCATTCTGCAGACATGGCCAAACCATCTTAGTTGGGACTGTTCTATTTGGGTCTGCAGCGGATGGGATTTTAGGCCTTGACGGATCGTCTGGTTGCGGACCATGTCTCTTCTTGTTACTTCAACCACTTTCCTCAGATACCTCATTTCTGAGGTTTGGATCTGGCTTTTGTGGGTTGTAGTCATTGCCCACGACTCGCATCCATATGTTAAGACTGGGACATAGGTGGAGCGGTATACAGCCATCTTCGTTTTCTTACCAACCTCTTTCTTGCTGAGGAATCCACGATTTATGGCCTGAAAAAGTCTCCCAGCCGCTGCTTTTCGAGTGGCCAACTCTTCTTTGATGCCTCCCTTTCGGTCTATAATAGCTCCGAGATATTTAAAGTGGTCGACCTGCTCCAGTACCTGTTCTCCCAACTTAATCTGATGTTTTCTTTCTTCTCGTGATATCACCATGGATTTTGTTTTAGAGCTGCTTATGACCATCCCTCTCTTCTCCAGCTCTTCCTTCCAGACTTGCAGGTTGGATTGGAGATGTGCCTCTGATTTAGCAATCAGGGTAACATCATCAGCAAATGCCAGTTCCGAAATATAGACCTGTCTCATCTTCCAGTACCCCACTGAATACTTTCTTGTTCTCTCCTTACATGCCTTGATGACATCGTCCATAAGGAGTATGAAGAGGTAAGGTGATAGGATATCACCTTGTCTTACACCAGTGGTGGTTCTGAACTCTTCTGACTTATGGTTTGCTGTCCTCACATAATTTCTGCAAGACTTGTAGAAGCTCTGTATAGCATGAATGAGAGGTGCTGGAATATTCTTCCTTGCCAAACAGTCCCAACGTTTGCTCCAGGGGACCCTGTCAAACGCCTTTTCCAGATCTATGAAACAAAGATGGATCTCACTCTTATACTCAAGGGCCTTTTCACTCAGCTGTCTGAGTGTGAAGATTAGGTCTTGAGTACTTCGGTTTGCTCGGAATCCGCACTGGACCTCATCCAATTGTGGCTCAGCTAGGCGTCGGAGTCTCTGCTCTAGGATTCTAGAGTAGATTTTACCAGGGACACTGAGAAGGGATATACCTCTATGGTTTCCACATTGTCGATTGTCACCCTTTTTGAAAATTGGTGTTATGATGGCAATCTCCCAATCCTTTGGTATGGTCTTGTTGCACCATGCTGCCTGTAGGACCTTTAAGAGTAATAGGTCGCCTGATGCTCCCATGTACTTAACCATTTCTGGTGTTATACCATCATGCCCTGCTGCTTTGCCCATCTTGATTTTCTCTAGTGCTGCCCTCAGTTCTTCCATCTTTATGTCATCTTCACCATCATTAGTTTTCTCTTCTGTGCTAGTGGTTATCATTTCTGATGCTTCATCATGCTCACCATCCAGGAGTTCTGAGAAATATTCTTTCCATCTTTCCATTACTTCCTTCGGGGCAGTAAGCAATTTGCCTTGCTTGTCCTTTATAAATTTGAGAGGGCATTGTTTTTCTTTCCTCATGTTCTTTAGGGTCTTATAGAACAATTTCTGGTTTTCTTGTGCATCTTTTTCTAGCTTTTCTCCAAATTCTTCCCAGGACTTCTGTTTTGCTGCTAGCACTTTGTTCTTTGCTTCTGTTCTGAGTGTCACATATTCTCTATATTTTTCCATTTGTCCTGTTGTGTTTTTAGCTCCTAAGTATTGTTTCCATGCCATTTTCTTCTCTCTTATTTTCTCTTTGACTTCCTCTGTCCACCAAGGTGTCCTCTTTCTCTGGTTCCCAAGTCGGACTTCACCGCATGCTTCTGCAGCAGCTGTCTTTATGATATCCTTGAATTTATTCCAGAGGGTTTCCAAGTCATCAGGTCGTTCTTCTGTGTTGCTCACTGCTGTAGCAATAAGCCCCTGATATCTGGTCTTAATTTCTGGCTCTCTCAGCTTGTAGGTCCTAATGTTCATTTCTCCTGCTCGTTTACTTGGTTTCTTGCGTGATGTTGGGCAGTTCCTAGGCTGAGCAACTCTTTCAGTTGTTCGTTTGATTGTTAGCAGGTAGTGATCACTTCCAATCTCTGGCCCTCTCCAGACTCTTGCATCTCGGACATATCTGAATGAGCTTCTCCAAACAATGGCATAGTCGATCACTGACTTCTCATTCTTGGTTGGTTCACATCTAGTGTATGCATGTATGCGCTTATGGGGGAACTTTGTGTTTGTAATGATCAGATTCTGCTCACTGCAGAATCTAAGGAGTCGCTTTCCATTGTCATTGAGAGTATCTTCTCCATATCTTCCGATAACTCCACCCCATCTAGCATGGTCATTTCCAACTCTTGCATTAAAATCTCCGAGCATAATAACTTCATCTAGGCAGTCATCCACTGTCCTTTGAAGCAGCTCGAAGAATTCCTCCTTGACCTCTGCTCTCTCATCCTCATTTGGCCCATACACTATGACCAGGTTGACTATGGTTTCTCCTTCGTTTAGTTTTACAACCATAATGCGCTCCGAGACAAAGTTCCATCCCTTGATACTATCTTTTTGATTTTGGGCCACAATGCAACCCACGCCCCCTTTAGCTCTTTCAGATATGGGTACACCACTGTAGAGCAACGTGTTGCCATCGAGATCCATGACTCCTTGTCCTTTTTTCTTCGTTTCCGTTATAGCCAGGATTTCTAGTTTTGCTTTCCTCATCTCTTCCACCAGCTCCTCTTCCTTCCCATTTATACTTCTTGTGTTCCAAGTTCCATAAGTCGTAGTCCGTAGTCCGTTCCAGTTCGTCGCCTTTAGAATCAGTCCGGTTTTCTCTCTTGTAGTTCGCGTAATCATGATTTAAAGCAAACAGGTGATTGGCCTGTTGTGCCTTTGCATGGTGGAGGGACTGCTTCCTTACGGCCTCCATGCAGGCCGCCCTCCTCCTTTTTCATCCGGGCTTGGGACCGGCATTGGCGGAGTTACTAGTTGACACACTGTAAGGAATTGGAAGAAAAACGACCTTAGCTCTTGTTAGAAACAGACGTATCTTGGACGTTTTACGGTAATTAGTCGTTTTTAGTTTGAATATAGCGGCAAACGCCGTACACGAAGGTTCAAAAACAAATTTCAAAACTAACCTTGAAAAAAGTAGGTTTTTTCTTAATAATAAGTTTAGGAGAATAAAAACTAGCTAGTTTGATAGCCCATCTTTATCTGAGAAATAATATACTTTTAATTACACAGACGGACAGATAACACGGAAGATATTGACGAAAGACTATATTGTTCAATACAGACTAGCAGACAGTTTTTTTGTGCATATTTTCACTAAAGTTACATTTTGACGCGTCCTTGAGCCTAATGCATAAAAACAAACTGCAGGTGAACTAGGGGCAGGGTAGGAGGATAGTAGCTAAAAATAACTTAGCATAGAATCTTAGAAGTAGGGGGAGACAAAATTTGTGTAGTTTTTTCTTGTAGTTTCGTCCAAAAACAAGTGTAATTTTGGGAAAAACCAAGTTGGGACGGACAGACCGACAGAAAAATACTACACACTAGTCTGAGACTGGACCGAAATTGGACTTTGTAGTTTGAATATTTGAAAGGTAGAGGGGAAGTCCGCTGATTGGACAGAAGCTTTCATATTATAGAAAGAAAGACGCCCACTAGTGCCATTTTTTAGAAGACTGTCCATATACACAGTTCGTTAATGCTAGAAGAGTGATTTCCAGGAAATATTATATATTATCAGTGGGACGCCATAATCTAGCCAGCAGCTCAGCTGAGTTTTGCTAGTACAACGTAGCTGTGTTTTCAATTTTGAATTGTGGTAAGGAGAAAAATTCATTAACCCTTTTATTTAACATTTAATATTTTGAGTGATTGATACTTCCAAGTCATGAAAAATGATTACGACAAGTGAGTGCTTATTCTAGGTCCCCAGCGACAGCCCAGGGCCTAGAGGCAAATAAATAGTATAGGAAAACATATCCAAGACTAGAGAAGACAGATCTATATTTGAGATCAGTGGGAACATAACACCCACCTCATTGGATGGAAGAGGAGACTATTGAACATATTTCGGATGCAATGCAGTCATGGGAAACTGGTGCTATTTGATACCACCTGGGTGAGATGTGCTGAGTTGGTCAGAGAGATCTGACCCGATCTTTGTAATGTTTTTCGGTGTTGTGTACACAATCCTGGGGTAGAAAAACTATACTTCAGTTCAATATTTCAAAGACAATGACTCGTGTAAACAGAGATCGGGCATGATGACACCACCCCGACTAGACATCCAGTGCTAGTTTTCCAAAGACACTGTAGTTAGCGTCAATATTAACCAATGTAAACATATATCTATGTACAAAAATTTCATTTTGATTATGCAATATATATATGCACTTTTATTGATAAATACATATTGTTTTATACGTCCTGACCAGAAGAAAATTTGGTTCAGGACTAAATAAATTCAAAAAATTATCAAATTTAACTTCTAAAGCCAGTGTTAGTTGATTTGATCATAGAGCTTATTATTAGTATTAGACTTAGTGTTTACATGTGTGTGTCTGTGTATTTAATTACCTACACATCACATTTTATTACCCTAGACATTAAACGTAGCTAACATACATAATAGCAGAATAAGTCTGTTTGAGGTCGTAAGTGGTAGCAGAAAGGCATTCTGTAACTCACATAAACTTTTATCTTCAGGAGCCTTCACAGCTGACCTCATCCAGTACACTAGGTAACATAGCAACCACACAATAACATCAAAAACCACTACACTATGGATAACATATAAGGGCAGGGTTTTGACCAACACTATAGCTTAAGGTTTATTATGTTTATTATCACTAGGAAATCACAACATCAAAAGCATTTACATCAATGAAGTATAGTTTACAGACAAAAATGAAATGAAAATTAATCCAATAGGCCCTCCCTCTTGTAAATGAAAACAAGGAAGATCCCAACAGAGGTAAGTAACCCCAAAAAGATCAAAAATTAACAGTGGGGTAGGGAATAGTCAGAACGGGTAAAAAACACGTCCCTAATTTAACCTATCCCGTGTATACTCAGATTAGTGAGAGAAAAACAAAAGAAGAAGATAAGTGTAAAGATGGTAACAAAGAAAAATAAGTTTCTCTCTTTCCGTTCATTCACTTCACACATACAGTGGCCACTTTCATATTCACTTACCCAATCGTTGTTGCGGACATTCCGTGGAATTAAACTCTAACAGGTACTAAGACTATTCAGAGTCCTATTCTTTGCCAATTTCAGCCCCAGACTATCCGGTTTGCTGACTGCTATTTTCCGGGAGTCGCTGAAATTGATGCGTTAATTATTTTCCTGGATATTTCCCTTATCACTGCCTTTAGTTGGTTGGGATAAGTCCTTTAGGTGGTCACCGTCACAGGAATTAATATGTACATACATTGTTCCAGTGTGGTCTAGCCTCAGGTGGCTGAGAGACTCTGCGACGTGATGAATATTTTAAAGAATGATACTCATCGGCTGTTCTCTGAGCGGAATAGCCGAGTATGACCAGTGAGTTCTCTTGAGTGTAATTCCCCTCCTGAAAAAAAAAACGTATGTCATATGTTAGAAAAATAGTGATATAAATTCTGCCACAGCAGGCTGTTTATTTATATATATATATATATATATATATATATATATATATATATATATATATATATATATATATATATATATATATATATATATATATATATATATATATATATATATATATATATATATATATATATATATATATATATATATATATATGAAAAATATTCTGGTATTGTTCTGTTCCAGTTATAATTAAATAATATAGTTAGTGTTCTTGTTTTTGACCACTCTCATGGATGGAGAAGGTGGACCGCACATGATCACAACACGCAGATTCCACAACAATAATCTCTGGATGTTTTAAGAACATAAGGACGTAAGACCATAAGACCGCTAGATCGCAGGTTTATGACCAGCCTAGATGTAGGAAAAGATATAAACATGTAACCATATATAAATCATATCCTAACACGCGTTTAGGTAAGACCTCTTTAACCACTCCGGTATTAAATTATATTAAAAACCACAAGTGTCTAGCTTATCTTATCGCTTTTAACACGTGATATAGACACTTAGTTGTTTACAAAATTACACATAATGAATAGAAGTAAATTGTATTCCGTCAATTATCAATTGCCTAGCGTCTTATAATTAATTAAAGCATCTCTTACTGGGGAATAGCGAGTAATTAAATTTACGTTTACAGCTGGAAAAAAATTAGCTGTATGTTATTTAATACGCTATTCAATTAACACAGAAAATCCCAGTGAAATATAATGAAAAAACTTTAACACGTTAAACCACTTAAATGCTAATATACATATTTACCGCAACACCGGAAAAAAGTGAATTATCTCCGCGTATTTTAAGTAATCCAATTGTAATATGGCTCTGTAATAGCGAGCTAGATATTTCAAAATCTTTCTGCAGCGACTGATATCTGAGTTTGGGTAGACGAGGTATATATCTAGAAATGCTGTTCTTTCCCTCCTTAGTGCGAAAATTCGCACCTGCGGCCATGTTAGGGCAAATCTACTGTTCGATTCCCGAGTTAAAGGTTTTCTGCGCACCTTTGCCGACCACATAGACATTTGCTAGCGAGCAGACGTCTTTTGATCCCGTCTCTCTCTGTAGCTAATTGCGTCCTCTGGGAACACGAGCAAACGGATGTGGTCGGTAAATGTGGTTATCGCCCCTTTTTGCATTCGCTTAATTCCCCCTGTCAAATGTAACCAATCAAAGGTACGTCTTCTGTCTTATCGCCTTTGATTCTACAATTAACGACCCGTTCTCTTCCTACACACGTTCATTCTCTGATCTGTCACTATTCAACGATTGCCCAATCGCTCGCGTGATAATTCAGTTAACGGCTCTAGTTTCATCGCTCTTCAGGCAAACGCACTTGGCCCGTCCCCTTTTGAAGGAAAGACAGTTAGAGATCTGAATAGCTGTTTTGATAGCGCGTGAAAGAAGACAGGTAGGCGTGGCTAAACTATAAGTAAGACAGCTATCGAAAGGGCATGGCTTTTGCGCAATAGCCTGTGTATGCTAATGAGGAAAGCAAAGGTGGAAAACCACGTTGAACGATTTGATTGAAAAAGAATGAGGGGGTGACGGTGGGAACAAAGCGACTGATCAAGGTGGTCGATTCTCATAACCTGTCACAAAGAGTGATCGCAATCATGATACAAATAGGACTAGATAGAAAAGGACGCCTCAGTCAAAATAATACTGAGTGTTCAAACCATGGGGTTTAAGGCAGCCCATAAGATGAATGAGGCGCTGTTCAAGGCGGAGCCAACTGTTGGCGTCCGGGGAACAGGATCTGATAGCTGTCACCTGGATGTCAGTGGCACCGTGGTGGCCAGGGCCATTGAAGTGGATGGCTACAGGTGTGGATCCCAACCGAGAAATGTCGTAGAGGTGTCTGCAGAATCTTGCCCTAAGTCTTGTGCCCGTTTGGCCGATGTAAGTAATATTGCAACGTTTGCATATAATAGCAACATACAAGTAAGAGAAGCAATAGATATTCCGGAGATTCGTTTTACGTCCACTCAAATGACGCAGTCGTCTCTCTTCGAGAGTGAGCGTATTGCTACAGAAAACAAACAGCTAAGAACTTCCAAAAAATGGTGTCATTGAAGTGGGTCGATTTCACGACACTACTCGGAACTGTGGAATTGTGGACCGAAACGATTCCGACATTGTTATAGACGCAAATACAAGGGGATTGACATAAGTCTTGGGCCTGTCCATGAAGGAGTCACAGGAGGAAGATGAAACTTGGCACATTTAAAGTTCATCATATTTGCACTGAATGTGTAAAGTACGCGTTTGTTTCTTCAATGAGTTTTCCCGCTACGGTGCATGGCGCAATGTACCCTATTGACCGGATCTGCTGCTCCAAAGATTTGACAAAACAATGGAAAAGAAGGAGGCCAGAGCTGTGATAAAATTTCTGATGTTCCAGGGAAAAACACCTACATTTTTTGGAGACCATGGTGACAGTAGATGAGACTTGGGTACACCATTATTACCCCGAATCCGAAATTGCCAGCATGCAATGGAAAACCCCGGGCTCCCCAACACCTGTCAAGCCGAGGGCGCAGAAATCTGCAGGAAAAGTGATGCTGACTGTTTTTTGGGACGGCAAAGGTGTCCTTTTGAAAGATTATCTGCCTCGTGGCAACACAGTTAATGGACAGTATGCAGATCTTCTCACCAAACTAAGAAAGGTTGTGACCAAGAAACGAGGGATAACGCGCACTCAAAATCTTCCTTTGCTTCAAGACAACGCGCCCTCTCACAAAGCACGGCTTGTGCAGCTAGCAGCCAACGATTTGAATATTGAAATTCTTCCACACCCACCATATTCTCCAGATTTGGCTCCATCAATCTTTTTTCTATTCCCAAATCTTAAAAAACAGCTAAAAGGAAATCATTTTGACAGTGATGAAGAGGTTATACTGGCATGTGATGGCTGGTTTAGTTTGAAAAATAGGGTGTTCTACTCCCAAGGTCTTTTCAAGGTCAAGCAGAGATGGCAGAAGTGTGTCAATTCAGACGGTGGCTATATTGAAAAGGAATAAACACTATACAAAATTTCAGCTCTCTGTGACATGTCCTTCATGGTCAGGCTCAAGACTTATGTCAATCCCCTTGTAGGACAGTTTGGAAGTTAAAAGCGTCTATCCAAATATCTGGACTGTAGACACAATGATCATAGGCGGAGCGCAGTTAGTGCCAGGTCAAAAGGTGATTGTATGCACAAAACATATTGGCAGCAGAATACTTATCATGTGCATTTTTGCTCACATCCAGGTTACTGCCACCAGATCATGTTCCTCTGGTGACAAAAGTTGGTTCTATCTTAAACACACCTAGTCTACCATATTGTCTGCCTTAACACTCAACATTCCTGCATCTGAGGCGACTTCTTATATCCATGTATTTTTTATCTATCAATTTCTGTCACAATTTTCTTCCTTTACCACTGCACTCTCTCCCTACTTGTCACTTCTTTAAAAAAAATGTTGTGTTACTATTTTTTTTTTAACCCCTTTTAACTCGGATCTATTCCAGATGCCATCTTGCTTATTCGGTTTCTCACAGGAGTATTCCTAGCGACTTCAATTTCCGGTAGTATAATTTTTATTTGTCCTATATATATTTCGTTTAATTTTCGCTTTCTTTATCTTCTGTTTTCGTCTGTTTGTCCCTGACGAAGGTCTTGTGGCCGTAGAGTAGGCAATCCTCTTCCTCTTTTATTTGATTTAAGTAAGCTAACACTGCCTTCTATTTTAAACCCTCTTTATTATCTTCAGTTCCATTCTAACTATTCCAATTACCTGTAAATGCTCGCTGCCAGGTCAACTTTTCACAGATACGAAACTGTTCCTAAACTCCTGCATAGACGCATGTGGTCGATTTCATATTGACTGTTGTTTCCTGCATTTTCCACGTCCAAAGGCGTCCAAGATGCTGTTTAAACCAGGAGTTTCTCATTATAAAATCATGTACTTTTGGCCGCTCGATCATTTTCCCCGCCTCTTTCCTGTCTTTCTTCCAGGACATAATACATCAGTCACATCTACTTTTTAATCCCCAATCTTTACAAACAATGTCCTTGTGTGTCATTGTTTCCTCGTGAGATTTTCACTGTGCCATGTTTGTTTGTTTGTAGCGATTCCCGGGGATTTAGAGTTTTCAATCTTTTGGGTGAGTTTCAGGGTTATCTTTCATACCCAGATGACCTCCCCTCCTCATCAGCGCTAAACAATTGAATAACAAACCAGACATGCTAATTCGTGAGGTGGTGCAATGCCACGAGTTGGAGGCCCTCTACCCCAGAGTGGCTCCGATACTGTGCCAAAGTAATGTCAGTTTTGTTGTATAATGTATCCATTTCTTCTATGTTAGTGTGACATATAATGTATCCATTTCTTCTATGTTAGTGTGACGTATAATGTATCCATTTCTTCTATGTTAGTGTGACGTATAATGTATCCATTTCTTCTATGTTAGTGTGACGTATAATGTATCCATTTCTTCTATGTTATTGTGACGTATAATGTATCCATTTCTTCTATGTTATCCACTGATAGTGCAAATATGTGTATAAAACTGATATTTATTGGTCTCCCACTCACATTGTTTTATCCCCAGCTTCCCTAAGATTCCTGTTATCAATGCTTACACAACATTGGCAGAATGGTAAGAGCGCTGGTCTCTCGTGACAAAGATATCGGGTTCTATTCACGGTATCGACAGGCTTGAGTTTACCCAGCTGTAAACGGGTACCTAACTTTGCACTTGAGTCAGGGAAAGAAAAGATATCGAGGAAGGGAACAGGTCACCCCCACCTCTCGATGCTGGACCTAGTATAGGAAGTCTCAAACACTTCATTCCTCTGCTGCAGTATCAGCTAAATGGGCTACCTTTAACTTTTGACAAATCCACCCATCGGACAGAAATTATATATACTACTGGACAAAAGTTAACGGCCGCCATTCAGTTTAGACAAGGTTTATATAATTCTTCCTGAGCAGGGTCGATTTTCCAAATGTCCGGTAGCTTGAAATCTCTCAAGAAGTCTGAATGGTAGAGTGAGACACTGCTAAATGTCTTGCAACATGACGAACAGATTGACCATCCTGAATCCATGCCATGGCTCGACCACGGTCTACAGTGCTGAGACTTCTCCTTGGTGGCATGGCTAATGCAGTGATCATTTCGACCACTTGTCATACTAATTTATTGCATACCAACGGTGAACACTCTTTACCGATGATCATTTTCCGCGTGCATTCAAATTCAACTCACTTTTTCACCTTTTGAGCTAACTCGTGAGATGGGGACGGAAAATGAAGCGAGGAAGGGAATAGATCACACCATCTCTCGATCCTGGACCTAGTATAGTGCAGTCTTTAATACTTCACTCCCGATAGTATCATCTATGGGATTACCTGTATATATATATATGTGTGTGTGTGTGTGTGTGAGGCCAATATATATATATAAGCCCCTTCAGTTATAACTGACTATGGGAATGCGCCCCTGAGGTGGAAGCCCTCAGCTGCTTATTTTCCTAGTGTTCTCCTCTCTTCTGCTTGCAGTGAGAGCTTGTTTTCGCCCAAATCTGAGGTGGCGCTGTAGAGAGCCTGCATCAGACAAGCAGAGTAAGTGACGGGTAGAGACAGGGAGTCATAGAAACAGACTGACAAGCAGGTAAAGTGAGGGGTAGAGACAGGGAGTCATAGTGACAGACAGACAAGCAGGTAAAGTAACGGGTAGAGACACATATTCGTTGTGACAGACAGGCAAAAAGAAAAAAGTGACGGGTAGAGACAGACAGTCATAGTGACAGACAGACAAGTAAGTAAAGTGACGGGTAGAGACAGACAGTCATAGTGACAGACAGACAAGTAGGTAAAGTGACGGGTAGAGACAGACAGTCACAGTGACAGACAGACAAGTAGGTAAAGTGACGGGTAGAGTCAGGGAGTCATGGTGACAGAGAGACAAGCAAGTTAAGTGACGGGTAGAGACAAGGAGTCATAGTGACAGACAGACAAGCAAGTACAGTTTACGGGTACAGACAATCATAGTGGCAGACAGACAATCAAGTAAAGTGACGGGTAGAGACATGCAGTCATAGTCAAGCAGGCATAGTGAAAAACAGAGACAGTCATAGTGATAGACACACAGACAGGGAGCCATACATGCAGGCAGTGAGGCAAGAAGGCAGGGAGCCATACGAACAGAAAGGCAATGGCACGCAGATAGGACAGGACTGCTACATCAAGCTACAGCTAATGATTAATCAAAAGAACTCAACAAAAATGTTCCATACTGTTACAGGTGCGAGTTTAATATTACCTTGACGGTTCTGCTAATGCACCAAGTGCATACAATAAACAATAGTATACAACCACATATAACGTACAACAATATGGGAAATGTACAGCAAATAACAGCGTGAGAACCAGTGAACATAATTATAATTATTGTGAAAATAAATATTTCTTTGGCTTATAAAAAACATATGTACACAAGCAATGCGACCTATACTTTGATATGAACCTGTATCATTATGAAATTTAAATCACGGAGTTAAGTTCCGTTATATTCTAAGCACCTCTACACCTCACGGTAGAAGGGAAACGACTAAGTAAGTAAGTAAGTATATTCTAAGCTTAACCAGTGATAACAAGACGGGAGGCGAAGGGTTCTAATGCTATAGAAAAATGTTTAATAGTTACACACCAGTAACAGTACCAAAGACAAAAGTCTGTATTCTGTCTCATTTCTGCTTTATATTTATTCATTTCGTTATACATTATATCCCTGAACAGCGTTCGTCAAATTCACGCGAAGTCTTCCTCTCATGTGCCACCTGTTCAAGATCTTACTACGTCTCCTTCATCCCTTTGATGGTGGTATTCAATTCAATTAAACTCCTTTTTTAAAGACCTCCCTCTATTTCTCATTACCAGGGAATTCCATAATAAACACTACCTTGTAATTCTATCAGTTTTTTTTTTTTTTTTTCAGTGTGTATCCTACCTAACCATTTGACCAAGCATATCGTAGAAGTCGACTACCGTGAGTTGGGCAAGGTGCCGGCTACAGAATCCTGTAGAAACTTCAAGCCAAAAATATTTATATATAAATGAAAATAAACAAATAAGAACAACAATATATTTCTGTTTGCACCATATGTTATTCAAGCATGAAACATAAACAATCGCATTTGGACAGCTGATAACCATGTACTTTTATCTTATTTAAAGTACTTTTGACACTTGCACTTGGCAACTACCTACTTTCTTGTGATCTTCAAGGACATTCTATAAATTCTACTCGTAAAGGCATGCCCCTAATCCCTGGACTTTTAAAAACTAAAATATATCAAAGAAGATAACCTTTACGAAATGTTAGAGAGTCATATCGTGGCCCCGTTCTCCTAATTCTAGATTTTAGATATACACAAAATCTGTTGGGAGACTTATGCCCCCAATGGTTGTTCGTCCATCACGGGTGATGAAGACCACTCTGTTCATCCAATTATTTAAGAATATGTTAGGTTAGTCTATGGTGAACTACACAACTTTACGTTTTCCCACAGGGTACACTAGTCAATTAGGTGTTAAACAACAATTTGTAAATATTATTACATACAAACGCACGTTACTCTTCGACATTATCACAAATTAAAAAAGTATCCCACAGCGTGTTAAATAAATAACAAGTATAAAACTTTACAAAGCAACCGTCAACAGTTGTTAGATTAGCCGGTGTGTGATTTTCTCAGAGCAGACATTTCTTAGTCTTTAGTCTGTTGATCAAAACAAATGAAAAACAAACAAACATGCATGTAGCACATATGGAAGTGAGTCATGGATAATTGGTAGACGAGCAGGATAATTCTTGGAAGCCACAGAGAGATGGTGTTAAAGGACATTGTTAAGAATATCATGGATTAAAAAAATAAAAAGGAATGAGGATGCCCTGAAAGAAGCCAATGCGTAAAGGAAGTTCATTATTAGATATAGACTTCATATTAGATTCAAGCAATCCATTTTCTTTGAATCCAGACGGAAAACGAAAGAGAAAGTAAGGACGGACACAAACCACTTGACGGAGAACACTTAAGGCGGAGACGCTAAGCTTGAACCACAGCTGGGGCAACACAAGAAGGATGGCTGTCGACCGGGCAAAGTGGAGGCAGTTTATTGCTGCCCTACAAGACGCCACTAGGCGTGATGGCCACTGATTGCTATGTCAGTCATCGACCAAGGACCAAAGAAGAAGAGGAAGAAGATTTTTTGTTGGACATGTTATGAGAAGAGGAATGCCGAAATATAGTGTGACAAACGGAAAAATGGAAGGAAAACAAAGAAATACATAATGAAAATAGAGAGAAGATATTGGACAGTTTAACATCCAGGGCGTGGTAAGACGACACTGGGGACAGCAGGTTGTCGAGGGACAACATCACCTACGCCACCTGCCATGGTACTGGACGAAGACGAATACCTGCAGCTATTTATCGAATTCCTGCAGCTGTTTATCGAATACCTGCAGCTGTTTATCGAATTGCTGCAGCTGTTTATCGAATACCTGCAGCTGTTTATCGAATTCATGCAGCTGTTTATCGAATTCCTGCAGCTGTTTATCGTCAGAAATATCAGTTTTCTTCTTTCACAAAATACTTCATGAAACTAAGTTCCTGAACTCTGTTAGGTATAGACTGTTTACTTGTATCAATTTTACGACAGAAAGTATATTCACGAAGTACAAGGGTGCCCTTCAGCGAGGACATATTTACAATTTTCGTGAAGAAGCCTTGCAAATATCAACTTAGAAATACTGCACTAATCGTGAAGAAATACCATGGCCTACATACCGACAAATCTGAAACCGTCTTATGTTGGATTATGGTGGATATGATCAGGGGAATATATAATATATATATGACCGCCGGGAAATTACAGGGTTACAATATCAATTAAGATTTCCGAGCATGGTCTATTGCCTTATTGCTTTTATATAGAATCGTATTTTGAATTTTGGAGTTTTCACTAAAAGATAAATTTATAGCAAATTTTTCATCAAGGAACGCAGCGCAAGAATCGCCAAGGCAAGAAACTTATAAGCACTAAGCAGAGGGAAAAAAATGACAAAGAGATCTAACAGTATTGAACACAAACAGTTCGTGACTACGATACGAGAAAGATGTGAGCTGGGTCAATTACCCGCACATGTGATCAGGAGAAACAATATGTTCAGCCGGCAGAGACATGTTGCCACTTGGATGGACGGAGTTCGAATCTCCTGTGTGTCCATCAGTTCTCTCATTTCTCTGTCTGTATGCTCAAGTGCGTGTCCCGGTAGTCGTTTAGCTGCATCTTCTACCAATCATAAACCTCTTGTTTTTTTTGTTAACATTACTGTTATTACCGTAAACGGCAAAGGTGTACCATGGCAGATACTGCCACAGCGGAATAAAGTGTTCGAGACTTAACTATATCAGGCTCAGCTTCAAGGAATGGGGTGACCAGTTTCCTTCCGCACTGGCTTTGCCTTCCCTAACTAAAGAGCAGAGTCATGTACCCATTTACAGCTGGGGTAGACTTGGGCGTGACGCCACCGTGTTTCGAACCCGGTATCTTTGCCACTGCGAATCGGACGGTATTTGTTCTAACCGTTCTTGTAGATTATCCATCAGTGTCCTCACTATGGACCAATACTGATACAGCTGGCAGCTTTAGAAAAGGTAAAAGCTGACCTCGCTCAAATTTACAGGTAATCTCAATTCTAGGTCAGTTTATTCACACGATGGCCTAGTTGTGATATCTCGGGTAGTCGCATGTCAGGAGTGGAAGCCTGAGTGCCAAAATTGAGGGTTATTTTGTCAAAGAAAATCTGAGGAGTGCGGTACATCATCAGATGAACTTTATTTGCCTCCGCTCATTCACCATCTTGGGAGAGCATGCCCTGTTCAAACCTAATCTTCGATTATAATTAAAGTATTCATTTCGGTTTTATTTTCATTTTTTGTTGTGTGATGTTATACAGCCTACTAAATTATATAGCTAAAAGCCTCGTACGTTCCTTAAGCTGGTAATTCTTGTATCTCATAATCTGTTGTCCTCAAAAGTTGTCATAATTTTTGGCATGCTCTAACCAAACATAAGACAGGTGAGACATGCAATCCTTTAAGTGGAAGATCAAACTTGTAACTGCATGATAAAAACAAAGGAAGGTTAATTGTGTAAACAGCAGGAAATGAGCGACAGCAAATTATTCAGTAATTTCAATACAGTACTAACAACTGGAACCTGAAGATCTGTGTCAGCCAACACCATATAACTGAAGATAACTGCTAAGTGACAAATGGCAAATATCAGTCCTGGACACCTTCTGCAAAGACAGCGTGAAAATAGTGTAATTTAATAAAGGTAACCAACGTAGTTTTGTTAAAGAACATCCTCGTCTCCATGACCACACCTCAAGAGTCGTTCTAGATATTGTTATCACAACCACCAAGGCAAAAGCTGGAACAGCATATGACAATGAAGATAGTGCAGCCATTACATTAGCTAGACCGTAAACGGACACACTATCATGTAATGATACACTTCTGGTAATCCCATCGTATATTTTGTCTGTTTCACACACATGTGACGATACGCTTCTGCTAATCCCATGGATTATTTTGTTTGTTTCACACTCATGTGATGACACGCTTCTGGTAATCTCGTCGTTTATTTTGTCTGTTTCACACTCACATGAAGATACGTTTTTGGTAATCCCATCATATATCTGTCTGTTTCACTCACATTACATGCTGGAAACAACAAAAAATCCCATCAAAACGAAAGATTTGAAATGTACTCTGAAAACATATTATTCTGTGCCCACAGTGAGAAAGGATTGATGAAAAGTAGTTTGTTGTTCACAGGAACATTCCAGTGACATCAAAAACACTGTTGGTCTGTAAATTGTAATCAAAACATGATTATGATACCATAGTTTGATGCCAAAAATTATAAACACCTTTCGTGTTCTTGGTGTCTAGCTATTTCATCAGATGCAAAGGCAACAATGTTTTCTTTCATAGTTACAGCAAGCGGAAATTTTTATAATTTGAGTTTAGCTAACACTAAGCTAATTTTAAGTTAAACAAACCTAGTAACTGACAATTATCCAAAGTGATCGTACAGTTAAATGAACAACTCATCAGGTAATCGATAAACCACACAACCAACCAACCAATCTATCAATCAAAAACCAAACATTCAGATGATCAATTAGCTAACCAAGCAAATCAGAGTAGTGACAAATTAACAATGCGACTATTCGCAAAATTGACTAACTAAATGCGCAGATAGGCAAACAAACAAGCAACTGCCAATCGACTAGCCAGTCAGCCAACATTTATTTCCCCCCCCCCCCCCCCATGACAATTTTAACTCTTTCCCTTCCCGGCCCCCAACCCCTACACATAATTCTAACACAAACTTTTAAGTCACTCGCATATACATATCCCACACATATATAAGAACAGCCATATGGCTTTACGAAACCCGCTAAATTAATATTAAGTAGTAAACAGTATATATATATAATATCCATAAATGTGTGAATAACTGAAGGTGATGATGATGATGATAACGGAGATATCAACAACGATAAATATGATGATGATGGTACTTAATATGGATGCTATCGATGACACTGATGATAACCATGAAAATAGCACATAATCTGTGACAACAACCACAGCAACGACATAAAAATTGTTACAATCGACCGCTGCTCAGTAAATTTTTACAATCAGCTATTACAAACAACTGTTACGACAAATTATTACAATGAATGGTCACAATAAACTGATGAAATAAATAGCTATAATCAACTGTTACAACGAACCATTGCAATAAAATATTACTATACATTGTTATGATAAACAGCTGCAAGAAATTGCTACAACAAACTGTTACAATAATAGATTTCTGCTACTAACGGTTTTTGTATAGGTGTATTTAACACCAATAAAAACAAAAATTATTTGTTTTGTTTGGTCATATATTTGCCCCAAGTTCTCAAATGCTCTGTCTGATGCAAAAATTGATACACTATTGGAAATAATGAAGTATGTATTTTTTTAAAAATGTTTTAAATAAATTTTTAAAAAAAAAAGACAGATAAACAAAAATTATGGTCAGCTGAATTCTTCGAATTAACAGGATAGACATTTACAAAGTCCAGTTTTACTGGCCTTATCTACTGTGCTAGCATCGAGTAACGGTGTGGATACTGTGCTAGCGTCAAGTAGCGGAGTGAATACTGTGCTAGCGTCGAGTAGCAGAGTGGAAAGGGCGCTTGGACCTCAAGACAAATCTACCCAGCTGCAACTCGGTAGCTGACTATTCTCTTGAGTTAGAGAAGACAAAGCCAGCGAAGAAGGGAAACTGGGTTCCCCCCCCCCCCCCACCGTATAAAGCTGAGATCTCGTTTAAGGACAGTCTCTAGAAACTCAACTCCCCTGCTGCAGTATCTAATAAGGGACTTCCTTTACCCTTTTATCTATTGTGTATACTTCTTGTAGTTGTCAGCTTTATACTTCTTGTAGTTGTCAGATTTATACTTCTTGTAGTTGTCAGCTTTATACTTCTTGTAGTTGTCAGCTTTATACGTCTTGTAGTTGTCAGCTTTATACTTCTTGTAGTTGTCAGCTTTATACTTCTTGTAGTTGTCAGCTTTATACTTCTTGTAGTTGTCAGCTTTATACTTCTTGTAGTTGTCAGCTTTATACTTCTTGTAGTTGTCAGCTTTATACTTCTGATAGTTGTCAGCTTTATACTTCTTGTAGTTGTCAGCTTTATACTTCTTGTAGTTGTCAGCTTTATACTTCTGGTAGTGGTCAACTTTATACTTCTATTAGTTGTCAGCTTTATACTTCTTGTAGTTGTCAGCTTTATACTTCTTGTAGTTGTCAGCTTTATACTTCTTGTGGTGGTCAGCTTTATACTTCTGGTAGTGGTCGGCTTTATATTTCTTGTAGTGGTCAGCTTTATAGTTCTTGTAGGGGTCAACTTTATACTTCTCGTGGTTGTCAGCTCTATACTTCTCGTGGTTGTCAGCTTTATACTTCTTGTGGTTGTCAGTTTTATACTTCTGGTAGTGGTCAGCTTTATACTTCTGGTAGTGGTCAGCTTTATACTTCTTGTAGTGGTAGCTTTATACTTCTTGTAGTGGTCAGCTTTATACTTCTTGTAGTGGTCAACTTTATACTTCTTGTATTGGTCAGATTTATACTTCTTGTAGTTGTCAGCTTTATACTTCTTGTAGTTGTCAGCTTTATACTTCTTGTAATTGTCAGCTTTATACTTCTTGTAGTTGTCAGATTTATACTTTTTTGTAGTTGTCTACTTTATACTTCTTGTAGTTGTCAGCTTTATACTTCTTGTAGTTGTCAGCTTTATACTTCTTGTAGTTGTCAGCTATATACTTCTTATAGTGGTCCGCTTTATACTTCTTGTAGTTGTCAGCTTTCTTTATTTGCCGTACCGTTATATTGTAAAACTTGGAACATGGAAATAAAATGTCTTGACTATCATGTGTTAAGAGACATTTGGTTTTTATTACTGTGCCTGGTACAGCGTCCGACCGGGCTAATCGGTTAGGGCGCTTCCCTCAGTTACCGTGTTCTGGAATCGAAGCTTGGTAGCTTCACGCTGAGATCTATCCACCTCTCAATGGGACACCTGACTATGCTCTTGAGTTAGAGAAGGCAAAGGCAGCGAGAAAGTGAACTGGGGTCACCCCACCTCATAAACAAACTGGACCTAGTATAGTGAAGTCTCTAATACTCCCCCCCCCCCCCCCCCCACCGCAGTTTCTGCTATGAGATTATCTTCTTTTCACCTGTAATAGTCCCCCCCCCCCCCCCCCGCCACCAACCAGGCCAGGAGGAAGACAGCCGATAGGATAGTATGGTGCTCTCTCTGGCTAACCTGTACACCTCAGGATAGAAGACGAACGACCAAGTAAGCTTTTCCCTCTAGTTCAGCTTTTGATTAAAACAAAAAAAATGTGACTGTGCTCTATATTATGCTCTATAATACTGATAAGTGAAAGTAGAAATAGGTGTCAAGATTTACGGAGAAATAAAATGACAAATGAAATTCTACAAAATGATTTAAAAATGAAAATCAGATCTTAATTCTCAACACTTCCTTGCAAAGAAAAAAAAAAAACCCCACAAAAATTAACAGGTTTTCCCAATGTTCATTTGACATGTACAAACTTGAGGCACATAATTCCAACTGTGTGAAGTGCTCTAAGTTCATACGTGTGGCTGGTGTGTGCTGTATATGGACGAGTGGAGAATTGTGATGCGGCAAGTTATTCAGCTAAATAGAAATATGTCATGGTTCATAAAATCACTCAACAACCAAAGCACATGCAATTTGAACACATGTATTCAGCAAAGGGCTTTTCTGTTAACTTTCAATACTGTTTATTGTTGCTAGGCGAGGTGTAAGAATGTAGTTCTGCCTCGCTGCTGCAAAGTTATAGGAGATAACGATGGCGGTTGTAAATTTAAAAAAAAAAATGAAGACAAACTGAGCGATTACAAAAAAAGTGTTGCGCAAAGTGTATCGTCCAGTTCCCCGTGATCTCTGAAGATACAAATAAAGACTAGGACTTCTGTTCCTTCAAGCATGCGCACAAGGTGATTAAGATAAGGATGTGCACAGAACTGGCGACCTCATCAAGTAAACCAAATTGCCAAAGAAACTAACGCTGCGAGAGAATGTGACTGCTTGGTGTAGACTTTCTGCACGTGGACACCTGCACTGGTGACTACATGGTCCGTAAGGAGTGCAAAGGGAAATGATGGTGATGATAAGTATTCGCTTATCTGAGTCGTACCTGGGAACACGAACGTTTGTTTGATCCAAGAAAGAGAAACATGCCGGACTGATAAGAAAGAAAGCTTCTTTATTTTGCAGTTAAAAGTAAAGAAATAAAATCATAACCACTATACATCTGATTTCCAAGGAGCATACAACATCAACAACTTTATGTGAGGTCTTCCTGTCCCGTACTATCAGCTCAAGTTTTCTTTTTTCCGATGTTCTCCTCATCCCTTTCATGTGTGTCTCCAGTTCTCCTCTCCTTGTGTTCTTTGGTCTCCCTCTACCTCTCCTACAGTAAAGATTCCAGAACAAAGACTGCCTTGTATTGCTATCAATATGTTTCCTCTCATCGCGTGTTCAATCCATCGCCAGCGTCTTCTCTTCTCTTGTTCCACTGGCACTTCACTGGTTCTTGTCATCAGTGATCTTGTCATATTACTTCAATCCTTCTATTCTAAGCAAGCACCCACTTACGAAAGTCTGTAGCTTTTTTTTTTTTTTTTATTGATCTCCATGTTTCAGAGCCATACAACAGGTATCAGCTCAAGAGATGTCAAAATTATGTGGCGGGAACCCGAAAAGTAGTAAAGAGCTACATTTATTCATTGAAAGAAAAGTAGTGAAAGATTGAATAATGTAGTTAGCTTGAAACAGGATACGTGGCCCAACATAGGAAAGATTCCCACGAGGCATAGATAGAAAATATAGGGGATGAAGGTGTGATACAATCAAAGATATATCCGGGAGATTTATATAAGCACGTAGAGTTGATTAGCTCAAGACAGAAGTGATGGGTTGGGAGACAAATTAGTTGGCATGGAAGTAAAGATTAAGGTTAGATCTATAGGCTAGATAGATCCATACTGGGAGTGGGTGTTTACGGAAAGATGAACTGCTAGACAGACTATGTCGAGGACGAGACGATCATGTTCAAATATGTTAATAAAAATATGTGGAGGTTAGAAGATCGTATCCTAAGTTAACTATTTACCACTGCAGCAGTCTGCATTTCCTTCTATCGGGTAGACAGAAATGCATACCTCCTATTCAAAACGGGATTAAGGATGCAGGATGAATATACACATCTATATGCGGGGTGATATGCTATAGAGTCCTGGTATTTCCATCTTAACTAAGACAGGAAAATGTAGCTATACTAATATTTATTTACATCATCCAAGCATGCATGAAAGAGTGAACAAATGACTGAGAACTTTTGGAAAAAATAAATAAATAAAGATACAATTTCGAGGAATAAGGCTTATGGTATCCCCTCCCAGGTGCGACATAAGAGGAAACACTTTAGAATGCGTAAATATTTGCCATTATTCGAAAGTGTGAAGAAAGTGTTAAGATTATGAAACTTACCGGACAACAGAATTAGAGAAAAGGCACATTATATCCATGATTAAAAAGATATAGTGAAAACTTAGCATGAACTAACTGAACTGATGAGCAGAACGAAGCAAATACTAGTGGAATAAAGGGAGAAGATGTTGATGCTGGATAAAACAAATATAAGAATAGTTAAGAACATATCGAAATAAGTTAACACAGCGGCGCAAGACAAGAGGCCTTGACAAAAGCTAAATGAAAGGCAATGCTCTACAAGCAGCTGACAGGTAAAGGAGAGAACTATATGGAAAGAATAGTATTAGAATAATGCTAGAAAGAATTGTTTGAAAACACAGCTAGAGTGGACATGTTGTAGAACTAAAGAAACGAATTATCACGGAAATACCTTACTGCAAGCATCAGAGATTATGGAATTACTTTATGAAGACAGTAAAAATATGACCTTTCTGAATTTCAGCATACTGGAACTAAATACGTGTCATCTACATTTATTTATTTATGTCTGTCCCATTGTTCATTTAGAACTAAAAGTGTGTGGATGTCCGTCCATCGCAAGCGTTGTTGGCCAAAACTTCATTTTTCCACAATTCATCATAACGTGCATGTTCTAAATTGGACGGCGCTTGAGATGCATTTCAGGAATTCCGCGTAATAGCTTAGTTGTAGTTATATCCGTTGCCATGTGGTACTTATGGTTTTCCGCATGGCTTGTTTTGCCCAGGTTGATTTATTCATTGTTTAACTCCTATTCAAACACCAGTCATGATCTATTTGCGCCACAAATGGAAAATCTTGCCTATATGTTCCTTATGTTATGACATTGCGTCATTACTTATTTGCTACACAGAAACCTTGATACTTTATAAACTTTGAACAAACCATTACCTCTCCCACAATATCGGCTGTATAATAATTGTTTGGCATGAGTCCATTCCTGAGGAAAGTTGGTGGTGATTTTGCTTTCCACTTGGTCAGTAATGGATCATCCTCAGCAGACATTTACTATAAGAATATTAGATCTCATGAGAAATGCCGCATCACGAAAATCAAAATAACAAATACCAATAGTAACTGTGAGATGCTGAAAATTCCATGTAAAGGAGTAACACAGCGGTTTTGATACTCGATATAGAAGATATATGCACGTTACGATCTTCCACATATCTTCACTCTTCTTAACACTTTCTAAAAATTTCACATTAGCCCTGTCGAAGAATGCATTTGAAAAAAGTCAGAAACAAAGACTGTTCCACAAGAGTTGAATTAATTACAACCCAAATGCAACGAAATATGAGTATTTTTTTTCAATAGTCATAAATTTGAGATATCAAATTGTGTTTAATCTGCGAGGGTGTATCATGTGATTGGTTGTATTCACTTCATTGGCTGAGTATAGTGTGAATCAGCTATAAGCACACAGATAAACGACGGAAAATGGGGATTTGATTAAATGCAGATCAAAGAAACATTTCAAGATCTCTCATTATCCACTGTTAAAGACTTTCAGTCTCTGGCACACACACTAGGAATGGTCAACAGGTACTTTCACGTACCAAATTGTTACAAATATTTTACACATAAATGTTTAGCGACTTCACTCAACAGCAATGGCACCCAAACATTGGGCATCTATCTGGGGTATTTAAGATGTCTTTAACGGATGATAATTATGCCTTTCCTTAAAATAAAAGCTACTTTCAAGATCGAGACCACACAAGAAAAAAAGTTGTAGAACGGGACATAGAAACAAAAACCAAAAAATGCAGTGTTTATTAATTATTCAAATGAGGTCACTAGAAATGTTGCTTCCGAATATTTTTCGTATGTGAAACAAGATGATTGGTTGCTATTTATGCATCAACGATACATTATTCGCTTTTCTAATTGTTGACAGTGGGGGAAATGTCTGGGAGCCATTGCCTAATAAGATACACAATCCCTGCATCATGGAACGACAGCCCACACAATATTTTATGTATAAATTTACGTAACTTTAAAATGTACATCTACATTCATATATCAACAATAATCAAATCACTTAAATAAACAAGTCTGAATTTGATGAACCAAAGAAAGCCACTAGTCTGTGTCTATAATATTACATAAATTATACACAACCGATATTTCTGTGTTCATAATGGCAGTAGCAATTGTTCGAAATGCGAAATCAGAACTTGTTCATAGCCGTAGTAAATTATATTCGCACATATGTTTCAAGAAAGGCATTAAATATACAGCTGAGGTACGTGCGCAAGTGTTATTTAAGCGTTTCAACAACTCTGTTCATTAGCATGTTGCCCTTTCACATCAAAAATGGGGGAGCCCTGCGGGTGAAAACTAGCTTGACCTATATGTTTTGTCCTGAACTACATGAGGTCTGCCTCAACATTAATTAAGTAGTTATAGCACCTGGTGGTAGATTGTCGAACGTCCTGGCATCTCAGATTTGGATAAATGGAACTGGCGTCTTCTACAGTTTTGAATATTCCAAAGAATATACACACGTTACTTCTGTCATGGGTATTTTACTACTGGCGACATTTTTTTGAAATAAAAATTGTGTGCCCTATTTATTCCGAAATATTTATGTTTTGACTTCTTGTTTGCCCTATTAACCAATCCTAAAGATAAATCTGATTTTAGCGCTAGTAAATTTTAGTACCATTCAGCAAAACTTTAAAAGATTACAGAAAACTAATCAAAGAAATAAATGAAAGCGGCAGTTCCTGATCTGGAAGAAACGACTGGTTACAATGCCGAAAATACACGTGCCCTTTTATCTCAGATTAAAACACTTGCCTAGAACTACGATATCACAGATGGCCAGACTGGTCACAGCGACTAAACCCTCCACCGTTTTAGAGAAAGGCAAAGTTCTCACGGGCATCATCATCATACACAAGCCAGAACAAATCAAAGCAGGAACTCATCAAGACTTGCTCTGACAAAAACGATGAGTTGAGGATGAGCAGGAGATGAAGTGCAAATCGCTCAAAAACGTGCGTTATATTCTAATAAAGGTTTACTTTTGTTTGTCCCCACTACTGTCACCGATTGCTCAAGTTGTACTCTGTTAAGCTGATGCCATTGGAGTTAACAGATAACTTTTCAAACTGTCGTTGATGTCGCAATTTGTTACGCCACTCAACTTTTGTGAACATGAAGCATTTTTCTTTCCCCCATGTTTCCTTCTTTGCGTAGCCTTTCAGCTTCCGCCCACGTTTGTTGAAGCCTACGTACCACTTTGTGTTGGCCACTGATTGAAGTTTCAAGTAATTATTGTGTATTTCCTCCCTGAACATGCACTGTTGGCTCTCGCTGTGGCACAACGTCTGAAACTAGGTCAAGAGCCAATATTTAACGCCAACATACATTGACGCTTTCTCTCTGTCTTTCCCCCTGCGGTTACCAAACAAATACCAAGTTAGTCAGGCTAGATTATGCACCGTATTATAGATTTTTTTTTTTTTAAAACACCGCTATTGTAGAGACATAATACCTCACTATCTCGCTTCATTATACAGTATCTTATTTTAACTTTGCGAACAGGACTCATTTCACTTAATGCAGAAATAAAACTGTTCTTACTGTCGCGCCAGTCAAGTCTGGCTACAGGCGGACGACACTTAAGTATCTGCCTTGTACAGATTAGATCTGCCTCAGGCCTTAAAAATAACGTAACGGTAGTCTCATTGCATATACTGTCGTAGGGGGGGGGGGGGGGGGGGGGGGGGGGGGTGGATAGAGAATTCACTATACAGCTTGTTTTATGAGTTGGTGTGACCAGTTCCTTTTCTCGCTGCCTTTTGCCTTCCCTAACTCAAGAGCAAAGTCAGGTACCCATTTATAGTGTAGTTAAACAAAAATGTGTTTTCTTTGTCCACAGCACCTCTTATAAAGCTCCAGTAACGAGTCAATTAGTGGGTCTGGTATGTTTTACCATTGTTGAGCCTGATGAGTTGGGGAAACCCCCTGGAGTTGAAAGAAAACCCTAGAATTCACACTCCCCCCTCCCCCTCCACCCTAATACAAAAGAGTAAAGAGTGAAAACTCAAATCCCTGCAGATCGAAAGAAAAGATCTTCAGAGAAAGAGTGACGCCGGAGTCGATGATTCTAAGTCATCTTTAAGATCATGTTTGGTAATCAGCCCTAGGTACGTCTTCAAATCCAAGTGACCAATGATTAGGGGGTGCCAGGGAGGTGAGGTCATTAAGGGGGACAGACGCTGTGACAATCAAGGAAAGATACTGTTCATTATTACTGGTTACATCGTGTTCGAATCTGAATGATCATACATTCGTTCATCACCCTTCGGGGTTCTCCAAAAGAGGAAAGGCTTTCAACAAACTGAATGCCAAGCCTTCCTGTCACGTGCCATCAGCTCGAGGTCTTTCCATGTCCTTCTCATCCGCTTCACGTCTGTCTTCCAAGTAGTTATCAAATGTTCCTATGTCAAGAATCGTCAATTGAATTTAAAATCAGATTTGCGGGGTCGTAGAGAGAGTTGAACCTGTAAATATGACTGTTTGTACAAGGGAGATTAAGATATATATATATATATATATATATATATATATATATATATATATATATATATATATATATATATATATATATATATATATATATATATATATATATATATATATATATATATATATATATATAGCGAAGACTGTAACAACGCCATAAGTTTCCAACTAGGACAGTTCCAATGTCTCCAGGCAGCCAAGTTACTGATCCTTTTGAATCATGCTGACTCTTGTGCAGACTTGGCGACAGTCAGGCTGCTTGACATAATACGCTAAATAAAATGGAGGATTCCCGCGCGAGTCACAGATACTTTGGATCAAAGCTGGAATGGAAAAGGTACGGTAGATAGAAGGCGGAGGACATATGGCTATCACAATTCGATGTAGAAATCTAAAACACAGCACGGCGAAACCTGAAAAAGACTCCCTAAAAGTGGAATTTATTGAAAAAGAACTTTCATGACAGAGCAGACATACAGAGATATACTCGGAAAGATAAGCAGACAGATGTAGAATTAGGCTTGTGTAGGAACTATATTTGGGTGGTGTGGATATTCTATAACAAGAGTTTCGATATCAATTTAAATCGAACGCTTTCGGATGCTGACTGCAGGCAGTAAAACACTGCTTTGCAGCGGACTTTTTAAATCTAATCTCAAAATTATTAATTATACCATATAATTAAAGAAATATATATATATATTTTTTTTTTGGTATCAGTGCAGGCCACACAAAAATTTACGCTGTCCACATTTGACCCGCGGGACTGCAAGTTAGACCACGCTGGCTTACACGCATGTTTAGTTAACACAAGATTCTGCAGCGCAACCTGGACTACAACACATATTGAATAACTAAAAGCTTTTCTCGCAACGCACATGGGTTAATTACAACTCTTGGGCGTCTCACCTTCAGAGTGCATAACGTTGTCGCCACATTGGCGGCCCTTGAAACTAATAGATTTGCGTCGCTATATGTCATTATAGACTGCGAGAGCAATCGAGAAGAAGCTATGCTAAGTGGAAGTGAATTGTGTTTTGGCTAGTACCGACACGGCACCCTCTGGGAAACTACCAAACAAGGCCGGCTTTTGGACGGTGCTCAAGCACTGGACACCTTCTTAAGGCGGGCGGCGAAATGTATAAAGCATTTGTTTTGTTTAATTAAAATTTTAAAAGACTAATTGAAACTGGATTGTTTTGAAGTACGATCTATTTTTATGTTGATTTCATTTCTTAATCTGCCTGCTCTGATATTCTATGTCTACATTACTCTTGTTTTTCATTATCAGCTGCAGAAACTATAGTGGGATCCTATCCTTCTTCCTCGTTCGCCTTCAGACTTCCACATTAATGACTCTAATAACGGCAGTAGTCATTCAATAGTGTTAGACTCTGAATGGTCATACATTCATTCATCCCTCTTCGGCTTTCCAACGAGCTAAAGCCTTCAACAAACTTATGCCAAGTCTTCATGTCCCGTGTCATCAGCTTAAGGCCTTTCGATGTCTTTCTCATCAGATTTCATGCCTGTCTCCACTCCTAATGTACAAATATCACATAACGGCAAATACCAAAGGAGACATCTTTCAAGCAGCTATCAAATTTTAATTTCTTATTATGCCCTTTTCGAGTACTCTATCTACATTGTACCTTTTTTTTTTTTTCAAAAGCATCACTTGCCGAGATTACTGGGTGATCCATCTCAATAGCATGAAATTGAGTCACGTAAGAGTACAAGGTGCCGGTTTCGATTCACGGTATCGACACGATCCAGTCTACCCAGCTGTAAATGGGTACCTGACTGAGTTAGGGAAGGGAAAACGCAGTGAAGTAGGGAACTGGCCACCCTACCTCTATATGCTGGATCTCATATGGTGGTCTCTAACACTTCATTCCCCTACGGCAGTACCTGCTATGGGGACTACCTTACAATACAGTCCTGCGTAATGTGTGTGTAAGGGGGGGGGGGGAAATCACGAGACCTCCCACCACCTTGAACGATCCCATGGCCGGCTCTGCTACAATAAGGTTTCGTTAGATTCCAGTCTCACGCCTCCACACGCATGAATGACCATGAAAGGAATAATAAACATGCCCGTTTATACTACTGAACATCTGCTTCAACGATGCCCAACATATGAGGAACATAAAAAGCACATATAGGCTGTCGCCAGTACTATTTTCAGAAAAACTCAACGGAGATGCAAATAGCCTGAAGTTGACCACATACTGCTTTCTTTGAAAACATTCAAGTAGACGTCTGAGAGAGTACGAAGAAGAAGAATAAATCGTGTGAAAGAAGAACGAAAAGACACAGATTTAAAACAAAAGTGCATTTGAGGTTATCAGGAACGCAGCCTCTCTTAAGAGATGAATTTGCATCTATGTTACTGCCAATTTCTTTACCATCATCATTTTCCTTTGCGGCCCTTTCGGAGCATGGGCCACTATTGCAGTTGGTACCTTTGCCCCCCCCCCCCCCCCAAAAAAAAAACCTGCACCGAGCAATCACGTGGTCTTGAAGCGGTACTTCCTGTAACAATTTATTTTACATGAAGAGGCTCCCCAGCCGCATGTAAAAAGGGGGGGGGGAGAAGGATCCCGTTACACGCCTTTTGAGGCATATTGGAAATACGGTGTTAGGCCCAGATTTTAATGACCATCGGCACACTAGGGGGTGATATGGTCAGCATCACGCCGGCCGCCTTAACCTTCCCAGAGTTGTTCTGGTACCCAATGCATGAGGCTGGGTCGACCCCGGAGCCGTTTGTGGTCTAAAAAATCCCACCTCAACTGGGGATTGAACCAAGGACCACCGAGCTAGGAAGCCAGTGCACTAACAACTGTGCTACTGCGGCGCCCCACCCCCATGTACAATCTCACATTAGTCGTCTGGTTCGACATTGCTGAAGGAACAGTAGTCCTGTATGTTTTTTCTTTGCCTCTTCAGAGACCCTCGGGAAATATACGGGCCATTTTTTTTTTACATGCTGGTGCATTAAATAGATTTTAAAATGTAAGGCTAAAGTCTGTTTTCTGTCTTAAAGAAATCTGCCAATCGACCCGGTAACTAAGGACTCACATCCATGGGACAAACGAAAGCGAACTGCAAGGATTGCCTTATTATAGCACACGCAGAACACAGCCCACGTTACGAATTCGGGATCTTTGTCAGGGAAGGGACAGGCGAATACAGCACACATTAAACAGGGAAGGCTTAAGTAATCAAAATGAATATCAGCGAAAAGACACGACAATCTCCTGTAATAGTATTCTTGGTATGTATGTGGCGAAAAAAGAAAACGCTGACTGAGGAATGCAATCATCAAATAAAAATCCAAATCCAAGCGAAGGCAAACAATTACATGCCTTGCTAACTGGAGCTAATTTTGAATATTTTTCTTTTGACAGCTATAGAAGGCCTACCTCTAGCGTCATCTTTCATGTGTTTGTAGAAAGCCGTGGTCAGACGAATGATGGACTGATCAATGACATTTTGTTTAAAGCTCGATTACTACTATGCTGTGACTCAAGAATACACTCATCGTACTTCTATTAGGCACTGTGTAAACTAACAAACATATTTACTTACTTACTTAGTCGTTCCTCTTCTAACGTGAGGTGTAGAGGTTTGGAAGAGAGAGCGCCAGACTATCCTGTCGGCTGTATACTTCTTGTGTTCTAAGTTCCATAAGTCGTAGTCCGTTCCAGTTCGTCGCCATTAGAATCACTCCGGTTTTCTCTCTTGTAGTTTGCGTAATCATGTTTTAAAGCAAACAGGTGATTGGCCTGTTGTGCCTCTGCATGGTGGAGGGGCTGCCTCCTTACGGCCTCCATGCAGGCCGCCCTCCTCCTTTTTCAGCCGGGCTTGAGACCGGCCTAGGCGGAGTTGTAAACTAACATACACGATTTTGAAGAGCTTCATACACCTAGGTGCTTCAGTGGTTAGAATAACTGTGTTCAATTCTCGGCAAAGATGCAATTTTTTTTTTTTTTTTACAATTCAGTCTTCTGTCTGCAGTTTGAATACGTGTGTTTGGTTAATTATAGTTTATTCCACGTGTCATTGTGTGTGTGTGTGTGTGTGTGTGTGTGTGTGTGTGTGTGTGTGTGTGTGTGTGTGTGTAGAGGTGTGTTTTATGCAGGGCTGTGGAGACTGAGTCGTGAAGTCAGTCGTTTTTAGTGGCGTTGGAGTCGGTTAAAAAATGTGCCGACTCCGAATGTTAAGACATAGACTAATAAAAAACTGTAGTCGGAGTCAGAATTACTAGCATTTCAGGAGTCGGAAAATTTGTTGGCCGACTCCACAACCTTGGTTTTAGGGCTTAACTAGATCGATCGATGGTAAAAGGAAATGAAGAAACTCACTACAACAGAAATAGTGCTGTCCTGAAAAAGAAATCGCACACCATAACTCTTTGTCGTATACTTCTTGACAAGCTACTTTCTAGTACCTGTAATAATTTCCGGTTCGAAATAGGCATAAATACTACAGCCCGCCTTGTCGACATGGGGATCAAAGACAAACCACTGAACTATGAATGAAATTTTCTAAGGAGGCCTCAGGTCAAATACAAAACTGGAGCTTAGTTTTCGTGTCGCGCGCAAACAACCGACGATCCATCAAAGGACTCTTGTGGTATGACACGTCTGCAACTTCCTACTGCTGTTCCAAACAAAGGCACGTTTTATTTTCGCCGCTTAATCCCACAACAAATTGTCCAGTGCCTTCCAGGGAATAAAACTCCGGTGTCCTGGTACTCGCAGCCATCTTCCCCTGTTGACCCGAATCACCGGCTCTCTATTCTTTTAATCCTCGGGAGATTTTCAGGATTTATACCGGAGTACCTGGTTGGGACAAAATGGCAGTATGGGGTCGTCAAACGCTTGGTAAAACAAGTAGGCGAATTCCAGGTCGTGTTCAACCTCCCGAAACTCTAGACATCTCAGGTAATAAATCCAACCGAAGACAGACGGCTTACCTCTTAAAGAACAATTATGATTTACTGTCCGTACTAGGGAGACAACAGGTACTATGAAATATCAACCCTTAAACGCTTCCCTATCTCGTCTCTCGCCGCCCTTTTATAGGTCACGTATGAAAATGAAACCTGGTAGTATTATAACAAGAGACATTCCCAACTTCTGTTTTATTTGTTCATTTTCAATATCTTCTTTGCAGTATTTATTTTCTTTTTGAAGTTTTCATACACTGTTATCTTGAGTAACGTATTGTAGATGTTGGGATATCGAAATGGATTTGAATACCGAATTATGTCTTTCCTGTTGCCACGTGATGTTCCCAGAGGTCGATGATGAAAACAACAAAATAATAGGACTACGGCCTCCTCAGGCATATGATACAAGGCGACTAACATAAGGTTATACTTACTTCCTTAGTCGTTCTCCTTCGGCCGTGAGGTGTAGAGGTTTGGAAGAGAGAGCGCCAGACTATCCTATCGGCTGTTATACGCGAGGTTATACGCGAGGTTATACACGAGGTTATATACGAGGTTATACACGAGGTTATACACGAGCTTATACACGAGGTTATACACGAGGTTATACGCGAGGTTATACACGAGGTTATACGCGAGGTTATACGCGAGGTTATACACGAGGTTATACACGAGGTTATACATGCGAGGTTATACGCGACGTTATGCACGAGGTTATTCACGAGGTTATACACGAGGTTATACACGAGGTTATACACGAGGTTATACGCGAGGTTATACGCGAGGTTATACACTAGGTTATACACGAGGTTATTCACGAGGTTATACGCGAGGTTATTCGCGACGTTATGCACGAGGTTATACACGAGGTTATACACGAGGTTATTCACGAGGTTATACTCGAGGTTATACACGAGGTTATACACGAGGTTATACACGAGGCTATACACGAGGTTATACACGAGGTTATACACGAGGTTATACACGAGGTTATACGCGAGGTTATACGCGACGTTATGCACGAGTGTAGCGGGAGGTTATTTAAAATTATTTATATGTAAGAGTATGCCAGTAAAGAGTTCTGACCTTACAAGTAATACCCCAGTCTTAGAAATAAGCACTGGTGTATTGTTATCATAAAAATAGTCAGACTGTAAAAACCCTGGCCCAGTTGGTAAGAAGTAGTACCAGGATTTAAGGTGTCTCCTCCCTATGACTATCTTATGATTACTTATATTCTAGGGGATAAGTAAAATGAACATTCACTGAAACCACAAATGGAAGAAGTGAATAAATCCTCAGGTACAGTTAAAATAGTTTAATAATTACACTAATATTCTATTTCTACTAGTTGGAAAAGAGCATATACATATATATAAAAGTATTCACACAATTACTATTATGGTCTGTTTATACTTCAAGATCTTAAATAATCAAGTTACTGAAATCACTGTTATTAGTCCTTTGAATTTAAGGATAACTGTCATCAGTTGACTGAGTTTCTGTATGGTTACTTATTGTTTTCAACTATTGGCTGTTTCACATGTATAGGTGGTCAGTGTCAAACAGGACACTTATCTTTCCAACTTGATACTGCTGAAACTGTCCTTTGCTGATATCAGACTTGGTAGGCCCAACAGTAGGGATGCCAATGACCAGTTGAAGTTCACTCTTTGGGGTCCTGCACTTTGGTGGGATTGCCTCGGATGAACTACACCGGCTTCTGATACTGGACAGTCTGGTTTGAGTTATTTCATGGAACCTGCAACATATCAGCCTTGGCTAGTATCTGGCTAGACTTGTAGTTGACTAGCACAGATGTCAGACCAGTCAGTCATCAGATGTCACCGTTATACAATCATAGTAAGTGTAGTGAAATTGACAGAGATACAACGGTAAAATACTCAAAAGATAACATTTAAGGATAAAAACATAATGCGTAGGCTGCTGATGTACATGATCGCCTAGACCGCGGGTCATCACCCTCCATAAAATTGACTTGCTAGACAGGAGGGGAACGGCGGATCAAAAGAAAAAAAATATGACTGGAAAGGCTAAGGAGACGCAATGGGGGGGGGGCGGGGGGGGGGGGGGGGGGGGGGAGGGGGGAGGGAGGGGGGGGAGGGGGGGGGGGGGGGGGGGGGGGGGGGGGGGGGGGGGGGGGGGGGGGGTGGGGGGGATGGAGGAAAGTAAAAATTCACGTCCCCCAAATTGACACGAGGTACGGAATTGGACGTTTTGCGATACCAAGCCTTGATTTGAATTCAGCGGCTAAAACGCAGATGTTAGGAATATTACAAAAATTTAAAAAGTAATTTTTCTTAATATTAATGTTAGGAATATAAAAATTAGCTGGCCGGATGGCCTATTCTGAGCAATGAAATAATATGATCTTAATTTTACAAACGGATATATAATATTGAAGATAATGACAAAAGACAGTGTAGTTTACATCATCGACAGACTGCCTTGAATAAAAAGTGTCGTTATTTGCACACAAAACACGACCTTGGGGACGCAGGTGTTCAAAGTTACTTGGCATAGAAGTGAAGGGACATTGGTGGTAGCTGAGTCTAAATATAACTTTTTACGACAAAATTTTAAGGGGAGAGAAAGGTTGCTTCAAAAATCAAGCACATTTTTTTTGAAACACAAGTAGAGACGGACAGACTAACAGATAACCATCCATACTTGACTGAAGCATGACTGAAATGACTTTAGTGTAGAAATTTGAAATTTAAAATAAACCTCGGCAGTGATTGGCCACAGACAATCATATCATTAGCGCTCAGAGCGCATTTGGGGTCATTCTTCAATAATTGTTCAGTGTTAGACACAGATTTTAAAGTGTGGTGTTTTCCCATATGAAAGACAGTGAATAAATTTAGGGACGCCATACTATAGCCAGCAGC
Organism: Oreohelix idahoensis; assembly: GCA_024509875.1. NCBI lineage: Eukaryota > Metazoa > Mollusca > Gastropoda > Stylommatophora > Oreohelicidae > Oreohelix > Oreohelix idahoensis. The sequence goes on along the minus strand of JAMPIV010006152.1, from coordinate 192,510 downwards.
TCAGCTGAGTTTTGCTAGCAATTCTGTGTTATGTATTCATAATCTGGTAAGATTGAAATTATTTCTTTATATATTTTGAATATTGTTTCATGTTCGAGTGATTTGATACTGCCATATCAAAATCTAGCCTTACAAACAAGTAGGGAGTTGCTCTAGACCCCCCGCCCAAGTCAGGGTCTAGGGACCAACAAGGTACATAAACTACAGCAAGGATTATGCAAGATAGATCAAGCGTTGAAACAGGTTACCTATCTTCTTTTAGGGCCGACAACTAATAAATATTTTTCAGAATCTATGGTCTGGGAGGATCTGTCTGATGTAGGCCCACCATGGTAACTGTGCTGTTTGGTCAGAGAGATCTGACCTGTCTGTATGATGTGGTTGTTGTGTCAGTGTTGTGTCCAGACGTGGGTAGAGAATAGATTTTGACACATGGCCCATACTTTGATTGCAGAGCTGTGAGTTTCTATCGACAACAAAGCAGAGTCTATTCGGTGGGTGACTGTACTCGAGTGTATCTGTGCAGTTCTTGTGACAGAGACCACCATTATTGCCCGCCAGCACGGAGAGGTGGGACCGCAAGTTTTCAGCACCAGAGCTACAAAAAGATGAGTGAGCCTCTGGTCTGCTGGACATTCACCAACTATTGGTAGTGACTAATATCCCCGTAAAAATTCCCACCATTTTCTGGACATTGTGTAGTCAATATAGACAGGTGTGATGAGGCCACCCCAACAGCACAAACAGTAAATATCCTCCCAAAGAGATGACTACTCGAACTTTTTTTAATAAAACTAACTAGTCTAGTACTTAAATAGGTACGCTCTTGCATTTATTATGTAACATTCCATGCATTTTTTTTCATAAATTTTCAATCCTTCTTTTAAAACAAGTTCTGGTCACATAAAACTTGATCCAGAACCAATAAATGTAATATAATTATATCAAAAACTTTATACACGTGAGTTAGTTCAGTGTATTTTAACACTTGTTAATCTTATTAGTCTTCTTAAATGTCTGTGGGTGTATTTATAACTAACACACCACATTACACATCATTACCCTAGACACTTTACGTAGCCACATTCATTAAGAAAAAAAAAATTAAGTGTGAGGTCGTAGTGGTAGCAAGAAAGGCCTTCTGATAATTCTCAACTACATTTTATCTCAGGAGCCTTCACAGCTGGCCTCATACAATTTACATGTAGTAATAACACCATCATACAATACCATCAACACCACTACATAAATTGGGGTCTTGTCCAGGGATAATTAGCCCAACAGTAAAATTAGGATCTCCTGGTGGGAGAAATAAAAGTAGGGAAATAAATTGTAAAATTTCCTTTAAAATTAAAAGTGTCCCTGCAGATAAAAGTTGGTGAATCTTCACAGCCAGTAATAATTAATTAGTTAACTGGTTAGTTAGAATTAGTTAGACTATAGTCATATAGTAATTAGAAGTACTTAGTGTATTTACTGGTTAGAGATTTATCTTGTATATTATTATATTGTCCAAAAAGTATGGCAGAGCTAGCAAAGTTTAGATCAGCTGCTGTGCTCACTGCGAAGGAGATGGGGATGGATGGTCAAATTTTAATTCAATACGTAACGACTGAATGTGATAAATATATTGAACGGGAAGAAAGGAGATTAGAAAAAGAGGCTGAAAGAAAATTAGAGGCTGACAGGTTAGCTGAAGAAAAGAGATTACAAATTGAGGCTGATAGAGAAATTAAGAGGCTGCAGATTGAGGCAGAAGAAAAACGACAGCAAAGGGAGGCAGAAGATAAAAAGGCCGAAAGGGAGGCAGAAGATAAAAAAGGCCGAAAGGGAGGCAGAAGATAAAAAGGCCGAAAGGGAGGCAGAAGATAAAAAGGCCGAAAGGGAAGCAGAAGATAGAAGGTTGCAGAGGGAGCATGAATTACGACTAAGGGAGCTGGAATTACAAGGCCCGGCTCCTGAAAATGGTGCCAGCCCTTTTGCCTCAGATGCTACGCCCAGTATGGGAGCCTCAAACTCAGCTATGGGGTTTCATTTAGACCATTTTGTTGAAAAAGACGATGACATAGAGGGGTACCTAGGACGTTTTGAGTTATTAGCTACTACATATGGGTTAGAGAGAGAGAGGTGGAGCTTAAAGCTATCACAGGGATTGAGGGGTACTTCTTACGAAGTATTTGCCAAAATGAACAGGGAAGACCAAGACAATTATGACATGTTAAAGCAGGCTTTGTTATTAAGGTACGAAAAGAATGGTGAATTTTATCGTAAGAAATTCAGAAATGCCAAACTGTTGTCTGGGGAGACATACCACCAATTTTCTGCCAGAATAGAAACCTATTTGGAGAAATGGACGGCTCTGGGGAAGACCCAAGATCTTAAAGAAATGATCATGATTGAGCAATTGAGAGAGTCCATGGCTCCAGACATGAGAAAATTTCTCATGGAACAGGGTGCAGAGAAGTTGGGGGAAATTTTAAATGTTGCTGAGAGGTATCAGGCAGCTCAGGCAGAGGTAAGTGGTGCTAAGAAGAAGCACATAGACAATTTTAAAGCTCCACAGCAATTTAATAAATTTGATAATAGAGAGCAGGGAAATAAGGGTAGGACAAACTTTGAGCGGCAAAGAAATGACTATCGCGACAGAAACTCACAGTTCAATGACCAAAAGTTCAATGAAAGAAAACCGTTGAACCAAGGAAAAAGATGGTGCAAATGGTGCAAGAAGGATAACCATAACACCGAATTTTGTAGAAGGAAACCTTCAAACATTGCTGCAATGAAGTCGGGGACGCAAAGAGTAAAGGTTAATCCTAAGGGACAACAGGAACCTTATCACCCCCCAGTTTGTGAGGATGTTATTTGTAATGGGGTCACCATAAGGTGCCTTTATGATACAGGTTTGGATTATGATTCAGTTGTGAAGTCTAGCCTAGTGGACCCAAGTCAGTATACCACAGAAACAGTGGAAATACAAGGGGCGACTAAGGACATACCACTCATGACACTTCCCATCGCAAGGATAACGGTGAAAACTCGCTATGTGGAAGGAGAAATCAGAGCAGCAGTGATAGATGAACCAATCTACCCTCTGATATTGGGGTGTAGATACGTCTTCTTGGGGAATCCCGAGAAACCTGTGATCATGGCGACAGTGCAGACCAGGTCACAGAAGAAGGAGGAAGAAGGTGAACCTATAAATGCTCATCCAGAGGAGATGAGGAAGGCGCAGGCTGAGGATAGGACACTCCAGCCATGTTTTAAAAAATTACCCAAATGCCACACACCTCCGAGCAAGGGGGAATATTTCATGAAGAACAAACTCTTATACAGGAAGACAGGAACTAGATCCACTGGTCACGGACAGTTAGTTCTTCCCAAGATATATAGGGCAAACTTAATAAGGAGCTTACATGTTGGAACAGATGGTGACCATGAGAAAGTCGGTACCATCTGCCAAAAGATTGCTCGAAAATACTATTGGCCCGACGTAAATGTCGATGTTGAAAACTTTGTAGAAGCATGTGGCGTATTTCATGAGGGAACACCCACAAAGGGAAAATATGTGCAGGACCTAGAAACGCCACGGGGCAACTTTAGGCCTGAAAGGAAAACTAATTATACTCGGGTAGACAAAGTGGAATGGGAGCCCCCTTTTCACACCCAGTCTTCACTTGAATGGATTAACATGGCTACTATGCGAAGAGTACAAAGAAGAAATTTTACCCAGGATAAGATGACAATCCCTCGGTCAGACTTATATAAACTGGAAGAACAGACAAGAGAGCGAAGATCTCTCATAAACAATCTTAAGTGGGGAGACAAACCCCAGAGAAAAATTGGTAGTGGTCGATTTGTGAGTGATGATTCTAGGAAGAAAAGTCCTCATTATAGAGCTTCTAAGGGACGGGACCCGATGGGTTCCATGAAAAATAAGTATGGTAAATTAAAGATCCAGATGTAACTCTATTAAGGACCTGGACAGATGAGAAGGCGGAAGAGACTGTTACCTCATCGTATCAATACGTGAACGAACTGACCACTCGTTTGAAAGATGGATGGAAACTGGCAAATGATAATTTGAAACAAGCCAGGAAGAAACATGCAGCATACTTTAATAGGAAGGCAAAGGACAGGGAACTGGCAGTCGGAGAGAAGGTGCTGCTTTTACTACCCGGAAGCCAGAATAAATTACAAATTGGTTGGCAAGGTCCATATACGGTTCTAGAGAAGGTGTCTAGAACAAACTATAAAATTGACAAAAAGGGGAAGGAAAAAGTTTATCATGTAAACCTGTTAAAGAAGTATCTGGACAGACCACTCCAGGAAAGCACCCCCTTATTGACCTTAGCTATTGCAACCCAGATGCAAAAGGAACCACTCACCTCACATGAATACCCATTACATCCTTGTGAAACAGCAGCACAGGTAAAAGTCAGTAAGCACCTGACTAAAAACCAGAGGGAGAGAGTTCAAAAGGTTCTGGAGGAACATACAGATGTATTAACAGATAAACCAGGCCATACAAATTTGCTACAGTATGACATGAAACTGGTAGACTCAAACCCAATCTGTATGAGAGCCTATTCTATTCCGTTCGCGAAGGAGAAGGCATTAAAGGAAGAAATAGATTATTTATTGAAGGAGGGGATTATTTCGCACAGTGAATCATCTTTTAGTTCTAGTGTCGTTTTGTTGAGGAAACCGTCTGGGGAACACAGACTGTGCATAGATTACAGGAAACTGAATGCTGTCACAGAAGGACAAGTGGATCCATTACCAGACACAAAACAGCTATTTGCCAGACTGAACAAGGCAAAATACTTTTCAAAGGTGGATCTTAGTAAAGGCTATTACCAGATCCCAGTGAAGCCTGAAGTGAGACCTTATTTGGCTTTTAGCACTTCGGATGGACATTATGAATTCAATATGCTACCATTCGGACTGAAAAATGCTCCGAGTGTGTTTTCAAGGATGATGCGAAAATTGTTGGACCCCCTGAATAACCCATGTATCACAAATTTCATGGATGATATTCTCGTCGCCACCGAGACCTTTGAAGAACACATTGAAGCTCTGGAGATGTTGTTTGATAGACTTCGGGAGGCGAACTTAACTGCTAGGCCAACAAAATGTTGTATTGGATGCAAAGAGTTGGAATTCTTGGGACACACTGTATATCAGGGTAATATGACCCCTGATCCTAAGAACTTGGAAAAACTGCAGAGAGCACCTAGGCCGCAAACAAAAAAAGACGTGCGATCATTTGTGTCGTTATGCGGATTTTATCAGAAATACATCAAGAATTTTAACGCTATTTGTGCTCCTCTGACTGATCTGACTCGCAAGGGACTTCCAGATAAAATTATTTGGACTGCACAATGTGAACTAGCGTTCCAAGAGTTAAAGGAAAAACTCACTAGCAAGCCTATTCTCAAACTGCCTGATTTGACACAGGACTTTGTCTTAAGAACCGATGCAAGTAATGTGGGACTCGGAGGGGCTTTGTTGCAAAGATCATCTTCACCTGATGGGGAACTGAAACCAGTCGCTTATGCAAGCCGTAAATTGAATAAGGCGGAACAAGGATACTCCACAAGCGAAAAAGAATGTTTAGCATTAATCTGGGCAATAAAGAAGTTTCAAATCTATCTATATGGTAGGACATTTGTGGTGGAGACGGATCATCAGCCTCTCGTGTTCTTGTCTCAGGCTAAGCATGAAAACGCAAGATTGCTGAGGTGGTCTTTATTGCTTCAACCTTATCAGTTCAGTATCCAATATATCCCAGGCAAATTGAATGTCGGTGCAGATTTCCTCAGTCGGCACCCCTGTGATCAAAATTAGAGTAGTGGCAGACGTGAGGAGTAATTTTACCTATGTGTATCGCTGGTTTTGGAACTTGCCATAGGCATGTTTTCAAGTGGGGAGATGTGTAGTGAAATTGACAGAGATACAACGGTAAAATACTCAAAAGATAACATTTAAGGATAAAAACATAATGCGTAGGCTGCTGATGTACATGATCGCCTAGACCGCGGGTCATCACCCTCCATAAAATTGACTTGCTAGACAGGAGGGGAACGGCGGATCAAAAGAAAAAAAAAATATGACTGGAAAGGCTAAGGAGACGCAATGGGGGAGGGGGGGGGGGGGGGATGGAGGAAAGTAAAAATTCACGTCCCCCAAATTGACACGAGGTACGGAATTGGACGTTTTGCGATACCAAGCCTTGATTTGAATTCAGCGGCTAAAACGCAGATGTTAGGAATATTACAAAAATTTAAAAAGTAATTTTTCTTAATATTAATGTTAGGAATATAAAAATTAGCTGGCCGGATGGCCTATTCTGAGCAATGAAATAATATGATCTTAATTTTACAAACGGATAGATAATATTGAAGATAATGACAAAAGACAGTGTAGTTTACATCATCGACAGACTGCCTTGAATAAAAAGTGTCGTTATTTGCACACAAAACACGACCTTGGGGACGCAGGTGTTCAAAGTTACTTATTATGGAGGAGAGGGTTTTTGAGCGGTAGCTGAGTCTAAATATAACTTTTTACGACAAAATTTTAAGGGGAGAGAAAGGTTGCTTCAAAAATCAAGCACATTTTTTTTTAGAAACACAAGTAGAGACGGACAGACTAACAGATAACCATCCATACTTGACTGAAGCATGACTGAAATGACTTTAGTGTAGAAATTTGAAATTTAAAATAAACCTCGGCAGTGATTGGCCACAGACAATCATATCATTAGCGCTCAGAGCGCATTTGGGGTCATTCTTCAATAATTGTTCAGTGTTAGACACAGATTTTAAAGTGTGGTGTTTTCCCATATGAAAGACAGTGAATAAATTTAGGGACGCCATACTATAGCCAGCAGCTCAGCTGAGTTTTGCTAGCAATTCTGTGTTATGTATTCATAATCTGGTAAGATTGAAATTATTTCTTTATATATTTTGAATATTGTTTCATGTTCGAGTGATTTGATACTGCCATATCAAAATCTAGCCTTACAAACAAGTAGGGATTTGCTCTAGGCCCCCCGCCCAAGTCAGGGTCTAGGGACCAACAAGGTACATAAACTACAGCAAGGATTATGCAAGATAGATCAAGCGTTGAAACAGGTTACCTATCTTCTTTTAGGGCCGACAACTAATAAATATTTTTCAGAATCTATGGTCTGGGAGGATCTGTCTGATGTAGGCCCACCATGGTAACTGTGCTGTTTGGTCAGAGAGATCTGACCTGTCTGTATGATGTGGTTGTTGTGTCAGTGTTGTGTCCAGACGTGGGTAGAGAATAGATTTTGACACATGGCCCATACTTTGATTGCAGAGCTGTGAGTTTCTATCGACAACAAAGCAGAGTCTATTCGGTGGGTGACTGTACTCGAGTGTATCTGTGCAGTTCTTGTGACAGAGACCACCATTATTGCCCGCCAGCACGGAGAGGTGGGACCGCAAGTTTTCAGCACCAGAGCTACAAAAAGATGAGTGAGCCTCTGGTCTGCTGGACATTCACCAACTATTGGTAGTGACTAATATCCCCGTAAAAATTCCCACCATTTTCTGGACATTGTGTAGTCAATATAGACAGGTGTGATGAGGCCACCCCAACAGCACAAACAGTAAATATCCTCCCAAAGAGATGACTACTCGAACTTTTTTTAATAAAACTAACTAGTCTAGTACTTAAATAGGTACGCTCTTGCATTTATTATGTAACATTCCATGCATTTTTTTCATAAATTTTCAATCCTTCTTTTAAAACAAGTTCTGGTCACATAAAACTTGATCCAGAACCAATAAATGTAATATAATTATATCAAAAACTTTATACACGTGAGTTAGTTCAGTGTATTTTAACACTTGTTAATCTTATTAGTCTTCTTAAATGTCTGTGGGTGTATTTATAACTAACACACCACATTACACATCATTACCCTAGACACTTTACGTAGCCACATTCATTAAGAAAAAAAAAATTAAGTGTGAGGTCGTAGTGGTAGCAAGAAAGGCCTTCTGACAATTCTCCATTACATTTTATCTCAGGAGCCTTCACAGCTGGCCTCATACAATTTACATGTAGTACCATCATCATCATACAATACCATCAATCCCACTACAGTAAGTAAGGACATCATTTCAGTGATATAGCATTAATATTAACATTTCAATTAAGTGTAACTGACTAGCACATAAGTCAGACAAGTCAGTCATCAGGTGTCAAAGTTATACAGTCATAGCAAGTAACATCAGTTCAATGATATAGAATTAATATTAACATATCAGTAATAAACATCATCTGGTTTATTCTGCTCCTATACATCCCTTCATATTCTATAACTTGATCCTTCCAAATCATATCAAGTACGAATTCAAATACTGATGCTATCCTTAGCATCTACACAAAAGTAATACATAAATAAAGAAAGTGAGTGACCACGTGATCATGTTGCTTTCTACTGAAACTGGCTGTAGAACACTCCAGTTTACTAGCTGTAAATGGGTACGAAGTTGTGCGCTCGAACTAGGGAAGGCAAAGGCAGCGAGGAAGGGGACTAGTCACCTTAACCTCGTAAACTGGGATCTTCCATGATGAAGTTTCTAACACTTCATTTCCCTATGACAATCTCTGCCATGGGACTGCCTTTATCTTCGTAAGCGATAAAGCAATATGATAAATATAACTTCATTAGGCCGTGGGGCTATTTGTGATTACTTTTTGTACAAGCAACACTCATCCATAATGCACATGAATAAATCATATTAAAATAATAATACGTTATATCAATGAATATTATACAGGCATATTTTGTGAATTCTGTATGAACCTGAAATAACAAATATTATACACGGTAGTTATCATAATTTCGCTTACCCTCAGACTTCAGATACTGGACTTAAAAATGTTTCTGGCGATCCGCTCACAATTCATGGGTAGTGGCGAAACTCTGCCTCCAGTCTGTCTGAACCGTCTTTCGTTGTCTGTAGCTCAGTTTCCCGATACGCTTTAAATACGTATAGCGCGGACGTATCGGAGAGTACCGACGTCACAGCTTAAACCTAAGCCTGAAAAATCCTTCCCGAACAGTGATTTCGGCCGAACTGTGCGTCGACTGAAATTTTGCCTTTATCATTCTCGGCATATATAATATCCATATAGTTCCATCTTATCTAGTTTTATACAGCTGATAAAACTCTATCTTCCTATCCATGTAATTTCCCAAACTGTTATTTGTTGATTTTAATATTTAGAACCGAAGTGGGTTTACATGCTTTTAGCGTAACTGTGGGCAGCCGAAATACGCATATATCTCCGTAAATGAGAACTTCCTACCGTTCCATCTTATATGCAGTTATACACCATCCTTCCCTGTACTGAAATGTAAAATCCTTTTCATACGGATTCCCTTCTGTTTTTATTTATCGTTGGCGATTTCCTCTGTCCGATACACATTTCGCTGATACGCCGCCATTTTGAAAGCGGTCGTTCGATCGTAGACGGGTTTATAAATCTAACTGATCCCGTTTGCAATGACTTGAAACCAATTTTGCGACAACGAGGTTATTCACGAAGTTATACTCGAGGTTATACTCGAGGTTATGCACGAGGTTATACTCGAGGTTATACACGAGGTTATACACGAGGTTGAATGAAATCTAAAGTTGCGGTCACCAGCACGGTTCTATATGGCAGCTAGACATGCACAACCTATGCTAAGCGAGAAAGAAGGTTCAATACCTTCCATCTACGATATCTACGCCATATCCTTGAACTGTCATGTGCTGGCCATCGAAGCATGTATACACTGCTTAGACAGCGGCAGACTACGTTGGCGTCGCCATGTCCGCCGCATGGAAGATGGTCGCTTCCCCCAAAGATATTTTCTACGGACAGCTGGCAGATGGCAAAAGAACAGCCAAGTTCAAAGATGTGTGCAAGAGAGACATGAAGGCACCTCACATACATCCAGCAAACTGGGAGGATGCAGCTGCCGATTGCACCAAGTGTCGATGCTCCCTACAGCGCCACCTCAAATTGGACAAAAAGGAAGCTTTCACAACAAGCAGAAGAGAAAACAGCATGCTGAAATGAACAACAGGCAAAAAACAAACAAGAAATGCTGAGGACTATCACCTAAGGCACGGCTGTTTGTGCCTTATATCCGAGCGATCTTTTAGTTTCGGTGACCGGAATTCTGACACCGGGTATAAAATTTTCATATGCACCGTAAAAAAGTACTGAGGGTTTTGGCGGGAAAAATCAGCTGATGTGTGTGTAAAATCAGTAAAATATAAATCATTACACACTCGTTCTAAATAAACACAGCGCTAAAATTCTTTTGTGTACTATAACTTTGTTCTGTGTTCTATTTTTGATTGCATTTTTATTTGTTTGAAATTAGTTTTGATGGAGTAAAAGACTTTTGAAAACAGCGTCATCATTTGAGGAAATTCATAAAATAAGTAATCTTTTTATTAATTTAATATCTAAAAATCGGCCCATTCGTTTGAGTTTATAATTATAAAGACTTCTCGAAGGGAAGCTAAAGATTATTTCCACATACTTTTTTTTTTTTTGGTTTCATATCTTGAGAATGTGTGGTAGTCAGTTTTGTGAGTTTGGCATTACAAGAACAAGCATATTGTCACCAGATTTTATAACATTTAAATCACTGTAAACGCATTCCTGATACTCGCAAATCTTAAATAAGGTTGTAAAAAAATAACGTTTTGTAAAGCACCATCTGTTTTTGCATTTTCGTTCATTTAGAATATTTAGCTGCGTATATAAGCGTCAGAAAACATGTAAAGCTATAGATAGATTACTTCCACATACTTTGATCTATCTTTCAAGTCTTGTTAATCTTGTATTTATAATATGAATGTCTTTTTTTTTATTGTGTGTGAGATAAGGACTGTTCCATTAGTGTTCTTTGGTAGACAATCCTGTGCACACGACGGATGCCAAAGAATTCTAAGTAACTGTTTGTATATCTTCTTTCATTCAAAGTTACAATGCAGGTAGTAAATTTAGAGAAACCAAATTCTAAATCTAATACCATCCTTTTATCAATGGCTAGAGTCAGAGATACATATGATAATTTAGAAATATTTATGAATGGCATGAAAGCTCAGATAGAGTCACTAAAAGATTTAGAGTGGTATGGTAAAAAAGTTGTTGTTTTCTTATTCGGGGATTATGACTTTTTGATGAAAATGTTTGGTTTGTCTGGAGCTCAAGGAATATACTCATGTCTGTGGTGTCTCCAGCAAAACAAGGAAATAAAGACACCCAGAGAGCATACAACTTGCAAACCAAGAAGTTTGGCAATGTTGATAAGAGATTACAATAGATATATGAAATATGGGAAAGGGAATAAAAGGCAAGTGGCACGTTCCATAATTGTTTACACAAACCAATGTTAGAGATTGAAATTGAAAATGTAGCTCCTCCTTACCTTCATATTTTATTAGGCATTGTTTTGAAACACCACAGACTTCTAGAACAGGTAGCTGATACAATAGACGCAAAGATATTTGAGAATCCGCAAGAGATACATGCAAACATTAGTATTATTAAGAACTTGAAGAGATTTGGTTGGAACTGGAAACAGGCAGAAGAATTAGAAGCTAAAATTGAATTTTTTTCAGGCAGGTATTGACCTTTGTGAGGATAAGGAGGAGACAGATAGTTTTAAAGTTAAACTTGAAAATGCACAAGATGCGCTGGCCAAACTTCAGTTTCAAGATCTGTGTGCTAGGTCTGGTCCAGTTTGCTCACACTTCGACAAGGTACTAGCCAAACACAAAATCATACTACAGGCTTATCATAGCAGAGCACTCATAGGGAATCACTGCCACAGATATCTCACACAAAAAGTTTATAAAGATCTTACAAGAGCAATCATTACACAAACACTGAAAATTACAGACAAGATATAACTAACATAGCTTTTATTGCCCAAGAACAATTCAACTCACTGAAAGAAGCATTTGAGAAAGTACACAACAAAATATCACACAGTAAACCAATTAGTAAAGAATCAATAACAGCATTAATAGAGACTTATATGTCTCTCTTCAGAAAGCTATTCCCCAGTAAGACAATTCCTAAACAGCACATATTAGAAAAACATTGCGCAGACTGGATCAGAACTCATGGCTTTGGAATGGGCATGCATGGAGAGCAAGGAGGAGAATTTGTACATTCCACTATTTCCAAAATTGAAAGACGCGCCAGCGGTATTAAAAATATAACTTCACAATTAAAATTTATAATGGAAACTCATTTGTTACAAATTTCTCCATCTGTGAATGTACAGATTCATCCTATAAAAAAAAAGGAAGTGTGAATGATAATTGAGCGAAATTTTTGGGCTAGAGCAAATTATGGCAGTTGTTGCGTGAGAGTGACATAATTAACAGAGTGTGGAAATCATGTAATAGATGTATTTATTAAATACACCTATTTATCTATTAAATTGAACATTTCGTTTTACTCATGACCATACTCATTTAACATGACCATCGTGATGTATGATTGAGATAATTGTTAGCTCTCATGTTTTGGGGACTATTGGGTGTGTTATTTTAAGGTAATAAATGTGGACTTGCAATTTAATGTTTCAATAATTAATGTTTGACGCATGAAACCAAAACAAAACTTTGATGTCCATTTTCTGCAGGTTTTCTACTTTTGATTTCTGTAATTTGTTATGCATGTTGATTGTGACCGTTTTAGTGTAAATTGCATTAGAAACAAACCATAACAAAATATTTAAAAAAACGTAAATTTTACACTATTTCAGACTATTATATCTTCTGTTCTAATTGTGATAAAATGTTTGTTCTTGTTCTAAAATTTACTCTAATATTTCTAGTCTAGCTTTACGCAAAATTAAAGCCGGTATTTATAATAATAAAGTAGCCTAAAAGCATTAATTAAGCCATATCAAAAGTCAAAAGTAAACACCGCCACATTTTTTTCCCCCTTAACTTCCATGTATAAACAAATACAGGCTGTTTTACAATATGGGACATTCCCAGTTTATGTTTTACAATATGGGACATTCCCAGTTTATGTTTTACAATATGGGACATTCCCAGTTTGTGTTTTACAATATGAGACATTCCCAGTTTATGTTTTACAATATGAGACATTCCCAGTTTATGTTTTACAATATGAGACATTCCCAGTTTATGTTTTACAATATGGGACATTCCCAGTTTATGTTTTACAATATGAGACATTCCCAGTTTATGTTTTACAATATGAGACATTCCCAGTTTATGTTTTACAATATGGGACATTCCCAGTTTATGTTTTACAATATGGGACATTCCCAGTTTATGTTTTACAATATGGGACATTCCCAGTTTATGTTTTACAATATGGGACATTCCCAGTTTATGTTTTACAATATGGGACATTCCCAGTTTATGTTTTACAATATGGGACATTCCCAGTTTGTGTTTTACAATATGAGACATTCCCAGTTTATGTTTTACAATATGGGACATTCCCAGTTTATGTTTTACAATATGGGACATTCCCAGTTTATGTTTTACAATATGAGACATTCCCAGTTTATGTTTTACAATATGAGACATTCCCAGTTTATGTTTTACAATATGAGACATTCCCAGTTTATGTTTTACAATATGAGACATTCCCAGTTTATGTTTTACAATATGAGACATTCCCAGTTTATGTTTTACAATATGAGACATTCCCAGTTTATGTTTTACAATATGAGACATTCCCAGTTTATGTTTTACAATATGAGACATTCCCAGTTTATGTTTTACAATATGAGACATTCCCAGTTTATGTTTTACAATATGAGACATTCCCAGTTTATGTTTTACAATATGAGACATTCTCAGTTTGTGTTTTACAATATGAGACATTCCCAGTTTGTGTTTTACAATATGAGACATTCTCAGTTTATGTTTTACAATATGGGACATTCCCAGTTTATGTTTTGCAATATGAGACATTCCCAGTTTATGTTTTACAATATGAGACATTCTCAGTTTATGTTTTACAATATGAGACATTCCCAGTTTATGTTTTTACAATATGAGACATCCCAGTTATGTTTTACAATATGAGACATTCCCAGTTTATGTTTTACAATATGAGACATTCCCAGTTTATGTTTTACAATATGAGACATTCCCAGTTTATGTTTTACAATATGAGACATTCCCAGTTTATGTTTTACAATATGAGACATTCCCAGTTTATGTTTTACAATATGAGACATTCCCAGTTTATGTTTTACAATATGGGACATTCCCAGTTTATGTTTTACAATATGGCACATTCCCAGTTTATGTTTTACAATATGGGACATTCCCAGTTTATGTTTTACAATATGGGACATTCCCAGTTTATGTTTTACAATATGAGACATTCCCAGTTTATGTTTTACATTGAGACATTCCCAGTTTATGTTTTACAATATGAGACATTCCCAGTTTATGTTTTACAATATGAGACATTCCCAGTTTATGTTTTACAATATGAGACATTCCCAGTTTATGTTTTACAATATGAGACATTCCCAGTTTATGTTTTACAATATGAGACATTCCCAGTTTATGTTTTACAATATGAGACATTCCCAGTTTATGTTTTACAATATGGGACATTCCCAGTTTGTGTTTTACAATTGAGACATTCCCATTTGAGATTCCCAGTTTTGTTTTACAATATGAGACATTCCCAGTTTATGTTTTACAATATGAGACATTCCCAGTTTATGTTTTACAATTTGAGACATTCCCAGTTTATGTTTTACAATATGAAATGAGCGGCTATGGGTTAGACATTCCCAGCTTATGTTTACAATATGAGAATACATTCCCAGTTTGTGTTTTACAATATGGAGACCTTCCCAGTTTGTGTTTTTTACAATATGGGACTTCCCAAGTTTAATGTTTTACAATATGAGACATTCCCAGTTTATGTTTTACAAAAAACAAAGTTTATGTTTTACAATTTGAGACATTCCCAGTTTATGTTTTACAATATGAAACATTCCCAGTTTATTTTTTACAATATGGGACATTCCCAGTTTATGTTTTACAATATGAGACATTCCCAGTTTATGTTTTACAATATGAGACATTCCCAGTTTATGTTTTACAAAATGAGACATTCCGAGTTTATATTTTACAATATGAGACATTCCCAGTTTATGTTTTACAATATGAGACATTCCCAGTTTGTTTTACAATATGAGACATTCCCAGTTTATGTTTTACAATGTGAGACATTCCCAGTTTATGTTTTACAATATGAGACATTCCCAGTTTATGTTTTACAATACGAGACATTCCCAGTTTATGTTTTACAATATGAGACATTCCCAGTTTATGTTTTACAATATGAGACATTCCCAGTGTATGTTTTATTTGCTCAATTTGGTTTATCTGCAGTCATTTATTGTCTTTTTATAGTTCGCCTACACTCTTAGAAGGCAGTCCTTACTTTGGAATCCACAGGGTAAGAGAGGTAGAGGAAGACCAAAGAACAGATGGAGAAGAGAACTGGAGACAGACATGGAGGGGATGAAAAGATGACACGTGACAGGAAGACTTGGCAGACGTTTGTTGAAAGCCTATGTTCCTTAGGGAGCTGTAGAGTTGATGATGATGATGATACACTCTAATCTTGGAAGGAGGGGGATCCCGTTACATGCCCATTGAGGCATATTGGGAATATGGTGTTAGGCACATATTTTCTTGACCATCGGCACACTAGGGGTGATGTGGTCAGTATCCACATACTGCCGGAAGCCTTAATGTTATATAACATATTATTCAAGGGTTGAGAGACTGCATTTTTCGTAAGATTGTCTTTCTTGTACAAAACTACCACTGTGCTACTTTATGGAGAACACCCTATTTATATTAATAACATTGCCTTGTAGCTTGCTGGCTGTGCAAAATCATTGGACATTCAAAGGGGTCCATAGCATTCATTGGACATTCAAAGGGGTCCATAGCATTCATTGGACAATCAAAGGGTCCATAGTATTCATTGGACATTCAAATGGATCCGCAGCTTTCATCGACCAATCAAAGGGGCTCCATAGCATTCATCGAACAATCAAAGGGCTCCATAGCATTCATTGGACAATCAAAGGGGTCCATAGCCTTCATCGGACAATCACAGGTTTCCATGGACTTCACTGGACAATCAAAGGGGCTCCATAGCATTCATCGAACAATCAAAGGGGTCCGTAGCACAATAAAAAGGCTAATAAACCATGAATGAGGATATTTTAAAACAGCTTACTCTACATACACACCAAAAAAAAAAAAAAAATGACTTACCCGACTAATAAGTCGTCCTCTGCGACTAAAGCACAGAAAAGTGTTAATCTTATCGCTCCTGATCCTAATTGCTCCTGAGAGGTCTGACACGAAATTTAAACGTGCTGCAGATAAAACAAAACAAAAAGAATATTCAATCAGTTCATCGATGCTAACAGAAACATCAGCAGTAAGAATACAGAAAGAATAACAGCATTTCTTGTAGTACTGTACGGTATACCAACAATATAAGTCTTCCAGTCGCGAGACCAGCTATAGTAGTGCCTTCTGGTTCAACAAGAAGCGCAAAGGAAAATGGTGTTGGTTCTTTCTTTCCTTCTTTGGAATTAGTCTATTTTCTATAGTAAAAAGACATATATGCGTGTCTACACGCATGTAAAAAGACATAACACCTTGCAGAAAACTATAATCGAAGAAAGAGTTGAAGGTAAATGTGTAAGGGGAAGACAGCGCTCTAAGTGGGAAGATAACATCAAGACAAGGACAAGAGAGAGAGAGAGAGAGAGTATCAAAGTGCACCATCAAGACAAGGGCAGGAAAGAGAGAGAGTATCAAAGTGCACCATCAAGACAAGGGCAGGAGAGAGAGAATCAAAGTGCACCATCAAGACAAGAGCAGGAGAGAGAGAGTATCAAAGTGCACCATCAAGACAAGGGCAGGAGAGAGAGAGAGTATCAAAGTGCACCATCAAGACAAGAGCAGGAGAGAGAGAGTATCAAAGTGCACCATCAAGACAAGGACAGGAGAGAGAGAGAGAGAGAGAGAGAGAGTATCAAAGTGCACCATCAAGACAAGAGCAGGAGAGAGAGAGTATCAAAGTGCACCATCAAGACAAGGGCAGGAGAGAGAGAGAGTATCAAAGTGCACCATCAAGACAAGAGCAGGAGAGAGAGAGTATCAAAGTGCACCATCAAGACAAGGGCAGGAGAGAGAGAGTATCAAAGTGCACCATCAAGACAAGAGCAGGAGAGAGAGAGTATCAAAGTGCACCATCAAGACAAGGGCAGGAGAGAGAGAGAGTATCAAAGTGCACCATCAAGACAAGGGCAGGGGAGAGAGAGAGAGTATCAAAGTGCATCATCAAGACAAGGGCAGGAGAGAGAGAGTATCAAAGTGCACCATCAAGACAAGAGCAGGAGAGAGAGAGTATTAAAGTGCTCCATCAAGACAAGGGCAGGAGAGAGAGAGAGTATCAAAGTGCACCATCAAGACAAGGGCAGGAGAGAGAGAGAGTATCAAAGTGCATCATCAAGACAAGGGCAGGAGAGAGACAGTATCAAAGTGCACCATCATGATACGAGACGTTGGAGATCCATTGCATTCGACCTTCGTTGCGGAGATGGCAGCTGATGATGATGATATAATAAACTCTCCTACTGCCCCCCCCCCCCCCTTTTTTAAAAATATGCTTAAAAAATTTCTTTCTTCGTTTTTCCTATAAGTACAGCATTTTTTTTTCCCCCCCCCCCCCCCCCATATACTGACATACGTACGCACATACATACATACGCATGTATGTAAATATATTTTTATGTAGACCTGAATGTGTGTGTGTATATATATATATATATATATATATATATATATATATATATATATATATATATATATATATATATATATATATATATATATATATATATATGTGTGTGTGTGTGTGTGTGTGTGTGTGTGTAGAGAGAGAGAGATTTCATACGTTACATATAAAGCTTATAAATAACTATTAATATCCATAAGTAATACACATCAGTTGCAATGAACTTTTTCTATTATTCTTCCATAACATACACAATACGCTCATAATCTCACACATTTCTTTCACACTTTGAGTGTGACCTTATCTGTTCCTAAGTAAAAACTAATTGAATAGCTCTGAATTCGTTATGGAAACTTTTCCCGTTCCGTCTGGGGTTAGACTGACTGGGTTTTTCCCCCACCAGGTGTCCACAACTGTTGTTTAACCCTTGACCACCAACAGACCCCGTTGGAGCATGACAAATGTTAAACCGCTAAAATTTTAGTGACTCCGTGCGCTGAGACTACCCCCCGCACTATGCTTGCCTAATTGCATATTTTAATCTTAGAGATGGCCCAGTGATTCTCAAACTGTGCTAGCAACTGGATTTTTTTTAAAACTTGGTGTCGCTTTCACTTAACCGTCCAGTTAGTAACTATCATCATTTTCGTTACATATGAAACAGGAAGTCATCACTTTCGTGGGTCCCCTTGCAGGAAGCCTGCACCAAGATCCAGATGCTCTTGCAGAGGTGGTTCCTGTAGCAAAATGTTTAACATGATGAGGTTTCTAGCCCCATGCACAACCTCATATTAGAAGCCTTATACGACATACTGCGGTAGCACAGTGGTTAGTGCACTGGCTTCCTAGCTCGGTGGTCCATGGTTCGATCCCCAGTTGAGGTGGGATTTTTTTAGACCACAAACGGCTCCGAGGTCGACCCAGCCTCACAAATTGGGTACAGAGCAGCTCTGGGAAGGTTAAGGCGGCCGGCGTGATGCTGACAAAATCACCCCTAGTGTGCCGATGGTCAAGAAAATATGGGCCTAACACCATATTCCCAATATGCCTCAATGGACGTGTAACGGGATCCTTGACCTTTTTACCTTTATACGACATACTGGAGGGTACAGTAACACTATTCTTTGTCACGTCAGACACCCCCGGGAACTGCACGTGACCGTCAGTTAGCACTGGTCCCGTAATCCTCTTTTTTCACTATCATAGTGCGAGGGTGGTTCATGACTAAACTATACTTTAATTCATAAAGTATCTACCAATTATGATACAGGTGAAGGATATGCAGACCACGATGCCGGACCTAGTGATCAAAGTGCTCGTAGTGAAGTATGAAGTGATATGACGTCATAAAAAGTGACATCCGGCCTGTTAATTACATATATTTATCTACTTGCTCCCTTTTGTATGATAAAATTGTTTAGAGAAACAGCAGAATAATTAAACTAAAATTTATCGAGGATTAACCCAAAGAAAACACAAAGTTTCACGATGGCCGGTTTCTGAATACAATAGCAAAAAAAAAAAAAAAAAAGCTTTCTATTTCACAAATAGATGAAGTGACAGACAGAAACAAACATACAACATCGCTAGTCGAAGTGACAAAAAGGTTGACTTAATAATAGCTGGTTCCTTTTGCAGAAAACTTGCTTCAGATCCCTTGTTTTCTTTTTGCTGTAATTTATGGAGTAATTTGTTTTTTACATGATGAGTTTAAATTACTCTAGCAGAAGGAGGTGATGTTTAAAAAGGTTGACAATGAGTTTGTTGTGTTATTATGTTTAAAATATAAAATTGTATTTGTATCTTGAAGCAGCATCCAGATATTCCCGTTTGATGTTTTGCATGCAGCACTGAATCTGCTGTGTACTCCGTAGTGAAGTGTGGATGACCAAATCTCTCCACAAGTTTCAGACCTGGATGTTTTCCATCAATTATTTTGTTGCTTTCTTCCCATGTCATAAAGTCAAGCTGCCATTATCCTTTGTGACTTGTTCTACTTATTTTGTCCTCTAATTTCACTACCACGATATGTTCTAGTTTCCTCACGGTCATTGCATGTCTAATGCTTTCTTCTTTGTGGTTGCATTTTCTCTATTCATTAGATCTTTTTTCGTGCATTCTCTACTTGTTATTTTATCTGTTCATTGTGTTCCCAGTTTTCTTCTCCTGAGATTCTGAATACCATTCCAAGAAACCACAAGTCTGTTGTTGACAATGCTGTCTTGTGTGTCTGCTCAAAGTCTTGGATCCACTTCATTGTTCAGCTTATGGAAACAATATTCAAGTACGCAACATCAACCATTTATTTTTCAAAGCAGTTTCCTAACACAGAGACCAACCCTTCTTGTTTTCTTGTCAAAGTTGAGATCTGGGTGTATCTTTGACTACTTTTTCCTCTGATGATGAGTCAATTTATTAAAGGACTGGAAGGTATCCATCAGTACAAAACATTTGAAATAAATAAATTTGTGATGCCTAGTTGGCAGTGTGGTTACTCACCATTCACCCCCGTAGTGAGGCGTTGATGCCCATCGGATGGTCTTGGGTTCGAGTCCCCGTTAAGCCTATAACTTCTATTGTTTTTCTGTTGTCTAGTTTTATAATTCTTTATTTTCTTACCAGGACCTGCAACATACCCAGCAAGTACTAAAAAAAGTCTCATCATACGTTGAGGTCATGACTAAACAGCTTGGGAACCTCTGGACTAGACACCAGACTCGGCTGGTTCATGGCTCTATTTTTGTCCTATTTACCTTTACCGTAAAATGCCCCAAACGCTTAAGTTGAGATTTCCTTGTTGAGATCACGTAGTGGTTGTTATGTCTTCGGGAACAATGCAAAGCATGCAAGGACGCCATCTTCGTTTGTGTTGCAGCTTAATCGCCGAAGGCCTAACCCCAGAGCTTGTGTGAAAATCTGAGAATGCCTACACTTTTCAGAGCCTGTCTTAGTTTTAGAAAAATAACTACATTTTATAAACTATCTACATTTCTGCCCTATGGACGATTATGGCTTAATAGAAAATATCCACTCACTTTTTTGTTTTACGCCCCTTCATCTGATGTGAGCCACTGATTTAAAAACAAACAATAACTGTCTACTGTATCATTAACATTGTTACAGGATAGATATAAAAATATCCAAATAAGTAACATAATATATATAAGTAAATGTTGTCGCATGGCAGACATTGCCGTAACACTATGGATACCTCACAAAAATAACAGCTAGAAATAGAAAAATCAGTGTAATGTCTAGGTTCTCAACGGTACTTTTATTTCATTTACGAAAAATAACATAAATATTATCTTTATCTGTTTTACAACACAATCTCCCGTGACTTTTAAAATATGCCCACAAAAACTAACTAGTTCCTCCACACTAGCACCAAAAAAAATTGCTTCTTAGATATTTCTAAAGCGTTCGATTGACAGAGGGGTTAGAGCGCTGGTCTCTCGCGGCATAGGTGTCGTGTTCGATTCACGGTGTCGACTCGCTCCAGTCTGCCCAGCTGTAAACTGGTACCTGACCTTGCTCTTGAGTTAGGGAAGGAAAAAGCAGCGAGGAAGGAAACTGGTCACCTCACCTCTCGATGCTGGACTTAGTATAGTGAAATCTCTAACACTTTACTCCCCTACGGCGGTACCTGCTATGAAACTACCTTTACCGTTACCTTTTTAGATATTAATAAACAACAAAAGCTCTCACGTTCACTCTTTCATAACACACATGTAATATGTGTATGTGTCACGTATGTATGTGTAATGTTGATATGTGCGTATGTGGCCAAGATGGCAGTATTGTAGGTTTGCAATGGATTTACAACGTGCTAGACTCGTTTCTAAGATAAAACTGTCTAAAGAAAGGGGAAAATACACACACACACATACACACACAAAACACCAATATCGAACTACATGAGACATCTTCCACACTATTGTGAATTATATTGATTCTCCTATTTGGTAGGTTGTATTTTATTATATCTAAACAGTACTTGTCGATGCATTTCATGGAGAATAAAGATTCTGATATGTACCTATATGTCTGTGTATTTACGTACCTATGTGTGCAGGATGATTGAATGTATGTATGTAAGTGCATGTGTGTATGAATATATGTCTTTATGTATGCATGTCTTTATGTGTATATGTCTTTATGAATGTGTGTGTGTATGTGTGTATGAACTGTGTCCAAGCTTTTGCAATACAAGTAGCATATATGTAGCAATTTGTTGTACATGACAAGTTCGCCAGTCCCACGGACATTCTCATATTAGATTCACCTTACGACATGCATGAGTGTTCAGTGGTACTATTTTTGTCTTTGTTTCATCAGAAGTCCCGGGGGGGCCATACGAGGTCGTCAACATTAACTGTATCATATACATCATCATTATCTCATCATTATATTCGTCATCATCATCATCATTTTCATACCAGCGGCTTTGATATTCAGAGGTCAATTCTGTTGATGTTGACAATGAAAATACCAGCAAGCTGTTAGAAAGCTCCTCGATGGTTACACAAACATTGGTTCTGACGAAAACGCGGCAACAGTGAACGCAGTATGACCACATAAATCGCCAATCTGATTCATTAGCGCCCAGTGTTGCCAGAGTAGCGTTGCCGTTGTGTGCCTACGGTGCTTTTGTATCTTTTAGTTTTGGTTATTTTGTCTGTATTACTCTATTACAATAGTTTGTGATCTGTTGACAAAGGTCTTTTCCCCGAAAGGACCTCCGCTTTGTCTGTAAAACATACACACAGACCATTTTATATTTTATTCCAGTGTCAGTTTTACACCGCAACTAATAACTTATATATTTATACAAGAAATAATGACATACTTTAGAACAAATCTAATTGCCCTATATCTGAAGTACACTGCAAGTTACTTATACTACATTACTACTGACCAGAACCTCGACTACAGTGCACGATGATCTGTGCTTTTACTACAGCACAATTAATATGTAATTCTACTGTAGTTCAAGTGGCCAATGTTTTAATTTCTATACTGATGACTTTTACCTTTACAGCTGGATTAATGACTCATATTTTTACTACAGTATTAATGACCCCTACTTTTACTATTGTATTTACGAACTATACTTTTACTACTGTACTAATGACTTATTATTTTACCACTGTAATGATGATCTATTATATTACTACTGTACTAATGACCTATACTTTTACTACTGTATTAATGATCTATTATTTTACTACTGTATTAATGATCTATTATTTTACTACTGTACTAATGATCTATTATTTTACCACTGTACTAATGATCTATTATTTTACTACTGTACTAATGATCTATTATTTTACTACTGTACTAATGATCTATTATTTTACCACTGTAATAATGATCTATTATATTACTACTGTACTAATGACCTATACTTTTACTACTGTACTAATGATCTTTACTTTTACTGCTGCACTTATGACCTATTATTTTACAACTGTACAAATGACCTATACTTTTCCTGCTGTACTAATGACCTACACTTTTACTATTGTATTAAGGACCTTTACTTTTGCTGCTATACTTCTATCAGACCTAAAGGTCTTTTATATTTGGGCATGCGCCCTAATATAACCGACTAGGTTGAACAGGACGCGTCTCGGCAAAATTTTATTGTAAAAAAAAAATACACTTTCGCTACTGTACTATTGAACTACACTTTTTACAAGTGCTAATCACCAGTATACACTATCTGCACAAACAGAAGAAATGAAACAAATAATTCCCTACGTTCTTATTAGTATGATTCTTGACTGTTAGACAAAACACAGAATGTTAATGATCTCGTTGACTGATTCAATCAGCCCGTAGCACCAGGGAAAGTTGTACGAAAAAAATGACAGTAGTTCAAGCTGGTGTGTAAGACAAACACGTGATCGCGCTTCAGCGAATGCGCTACCGTAACTGTCAGCAAAGCTATCAAACCCTAATTAATCTAGTAACAAAAGACTGCTGCTGTATGAATCAATATGGGACCTAAAAAAAACCGCAGGTAATAATGAAGCTCTCCTCGATCGGGTCAAAGTACATGCACGCTGTCACGGCAGATATACAGCTATAACTTGGAGAATACTTATAAATAGCATTAGGATTTACAGTAAATTCTAAGCTTTCAGGTATAGTCCGTTCGGAAATTCGTGCCCACAGAAAGCGTCAATTTTCTCCAAAACTGTTTGTTGTATGGACATGAATTTTTGCATGCAGTCTTAGATTTTCCATGCAGTTATTAATATATTTTTTGCCCTTACAAAACTCATGTCATGTTCGAATTTTCTTCTTTACGTTATATAAAAAACTCTTACTGTTGTCTGGGTTAATTTTTAGTAGTTTTACAGGAAAGTTACAAGATCCGTTCAAAAATATTTTTATTTGTTTGAATTAGTTACTCGCGACTGTGTACAATAGGTACGCACTCGTGCGGACATGTAGTCACTACACTAATTCAAACAAACAAAAATATTTTTGAACGGATCTTGTAACTTTCCTGTAAAACTACTAAAAATTAACCCAGACAACAGTAAGAGTTTTTTATATAACGTAAAGAAGAAAATTCGAACATGACATGAGTTTTGTAAGGGCAAAAAATATATTAATAACTGCATGGAAAATCTAAGACTGCATGCAAAAATTCATGTCCATACAACAAACAGTTTTAGAGAAAATTGACGCTTTCTGTGGGCACGAATTTCCGAACGGTTATAGTCGTGATAAGCCATAAGAACGCAAGGATTTACTATTTTTATTTTTGTTTTTAGTTTAAACACATTTATTTAACTCCACCTGAATTTTATATACTGTATTAGTCGCGTGTCAAATCTTTGATGCTCTGTCTCTGTGTTCCACTCATTGCACGGAGCTTTGCATGCAGCTCCCTTTCTTGATACATTTTAATCTTTTGGCCAGCATTAATAACTTTAAATAAAATAAAACTAAAGTGGAATTACTTCCATCGAACTAATGAGTTTCAAAGTAAGGGAAATACAGAACTGAGAAATAGACTATGTTTCGTATATGAAGACGTTTCCTTGGGGTGAATGATGACAGCCGATTAAATCAATGCGCTTTTTGTTTTAAACGCAGCTCTAGTAATGGTTAACTTGTGTGTGTGTGTGTGTGAGCGTCACAATAGGTGCGTAGAATTTATCAAATTATATACCATGAACTTCAATCCACGGAAGTGACAATATTCAGTTGTGATCTAAGAGCATAAAGTGAGAAAAGAGGAGGGGAAAAAAAACAAAATTTAGGGATCTAATTTAATTATTGTTACCACATCCACTAAAACACAAAACGGAGATCACTGCAGGATCACATAAAGGGATCCCGTTACACGCCCTTTGAGGCATATTGGGAATATGGTGTTAGGCACATACTTTCTTGACCATCGGCACACTAGGGGTGATGTGGTCAGCATCACGCCGGCCGCCTTAACCTTCCCAGAGTTGCTAATGGTACCCAATTTTTGAGGTTGGGTAGATCCCGGAGCCGTTTGCGGTCTAAAAAAATCCCACCTCAACTGGGGATCGAACCATAGACCACCGAGCTAGGAACCCAGTACACTAACCACTGCACTACCGCGGCTCCTGATGACATAAATACTTAAGTGCAAGTGTCCTTCAAGGGAACTAGCTGCAGTCGTGGAGCCATGCTCCTTAAAGACTGAAAAGGGAACATGATGATAATGAAGACAAAAGAAATAGATGACCTGAAAGTAAACTAATACGAGCTACTATAAATAGACAACCGCGTGTAGTTCCCGGGGATCCCTGGGGGAGACTAATATGACTACTGCTCCATCAGGCATGTCGTACAAGGCAAGTAATATGAGGTTGGGCATGAGGCTGGCAACCTATTCATGTCAAATAAATTGCAATAGAAACCATCGTGGAAACAACATGCGAATGCTTGGGTCAATAGAAACCATCGTGGAAACAACATGCGAATGCTTGGGTCAATAGAAAAATGGGGCGCATCTCCTGGACAGAGGAGAAAATAATAAAAGAGGTAATAGAAAAGCTAGACTTTTAAAGAGATAATAAATGAGAGCACAATTAGGGTGATAAAATATTTTGGTTTAACAAAAAAAGATCTACCATCTTCCTGAAAACATTAACAGAAGGAAAAGTTAAAGACGAACATGCAAGAGCAAGATAGCGCTATAAGTGGAAAGATAACATCAAGAGATGGACAGGAAAGAGTCTATCAGAGTGCACCATCAAGACAAGAGGCAGAAGACGTTGGAGATCCTTTGCAGCCGACCTTCGTTGTGAGATATCGGTGGATCATACCAACTTACTATAAACAGTACCATCATCATTTTTGCATGTCGTATTAGAAAATCAAGCAACAAAAACAATACACACACACACACCAATGTCCGCGACTTACTGAAGCCATTTCGCCTTTTACCAAGGGCGTCAATTCTCTTTTGTAACAACATCTGGACGCTTCGTTCACTGCAGCGAGAGATGAGCTCGTAGGACTTGATCAACGGTGAACCTCCTATAATGGTGTGTATGTTGTATGTACCTAAACCTGAGATAGATTCTGCAGAGCTACCACCAACCTGAGAAATGAAAGAAAAATAAGTTTGTTAGATTCAGGCCAAATTTATGTCGCGTAGAAGGTGTGTCAGCGTGTATGGTGTTCGCGTGTGTGGTTGATGCTTGTATTTAAGGTGAAGAGACTAATACACTTGAATAATAGTAATAATAATTACCCCTTCAGTCATAACTGACCATGAGAATGCGCCCCTGTGGTGACAGCCCTCAGCTGCTTTTTATTTCAGGTGTTTCTTTCGACGTTTTCTTTTCTCTTATGTTTGTTGTGAGAGCTTCTTTTCTCTTATGTTTGTTGTGAGAGCTTCTTTTCTCTTATGCTTGTTGTGAGAGCTTCTTTTCTCTTATGCTTGTTGTGAGAGCTTCTTTTCTCTTATGCTTGTTGTGAGAGCTTCTTTTCTCTTATGCTTGTTGTGAGAGCTTCTTTTCTCTTATGCTTGTTGTGAGAGCTTCTTTTCTCTTATGTTTGTTGTGAGAGCTTCTTTTCTCTTATGTTTGTTGTGAGGGCTTCTTTTCTCTTATGCTTGTTGTGAGAGCTTCTTTTCTCTTATGCTTGTTGTGAGAGCTTCTTTTCTCTTATGCTTGTTGTGAGAGCTTCTTTTCTCTTATGCTTGTTGTGAGAGCTTCTTTTCTCTTATGTTTGTTGTGAGAGCTTCTTTTCTCTTATGCTTGTTGTGAGGGCTTCTTTTCTCTTATGCTTGTTGTGAGAGTTTCTTTTCGCCCAACTGAGGTGGCGCCGTAGAGAGAGAGCATCGCCACTTGGTGCGATCGGCAGCTTCATCCTCCCAGGCTGCTGGATTTATGTCCAGTGCCCTCATGTCTCTCTTGAACACATCTTTGAATCTCAGCTGTGGTCGCCCAACTGTTCTTTTGCCATCTGCAATTTGTCCGTAGAAGATCTTTCGGGATGCGACCATCTTCTATGCAGCAGACATGGCCAACCAAGCGTAGTCTGAGCTTCTAAGAAGTGTATATATGCTGTGAAAGCTAGCACGTGACAGCATCTCGACATTTGATACTTTGTCCTTCCACGAAATAACGAGGATGTGGCGTAGATGGAATGTATTGAGCCTTCTTTCTTGCTTAGCATAGGTTGTCCATGTCACGCTGCCATATAGAAGTGTGCTGGTTACGCAGGCATTATGTACTGCAGCTGTGGTCTTTGTGAGTTTAAAGTTTTCTCAAACACGCGTTGTGAGGAGGGCAAAGATAGAATTACTTAGGTGACAAGTAAACTTATCCCTGGGCAAAGTACGAAAAAGTATGTTGCAAATGGGCATCGTGTATGTAAACTTCCAGCGTAGAAGGTTAATTGGCAAGCACATGACTTAAATATTCGCACCGCTTATATAAAGACATTAAAAAAAACCTAAGGCTGTAAAGAAAATGGAATGCATCTATAACTCTTTGTCGTACAGGTAAGTTTAACACCAAGTTATAGTGGCTTTAATGTCGCACAGCCAACATACCTTAGCGGTATATTGTTTAAGTTTCTTGTATGTACGTATTACCTGGATGCATCAAGTGTAAATAATAGTGGTAATATACGTTAGCGATTTATGGCGCGAGATATGAATAAACGTCTGTAATACGGCTTGTAGTATTTTGTATTATAATTTTGTTTGTTATTTAGCTTATCTGTGACTTTTTTTTTCATTTAGTCGTTCCTCTTGTACTTTGGGGTGCCAGAGAGAGAGAGCGCGCGCGCGCGCGCCGTGCTATCCTATCAGCTGTCTTCCTTTTAGCCTGGTTCCAGTCCAGTCCACAGTCTATCAGAGACTTATGTTGTCCTCTTCGCGAACTCTAGGTCATCATGGATTTCTGGATCCCTGGCTTTTGGTTTCACACACTTGCCGTGGTAGCCGATATTCACCCATACTGAAGACATGGCCTATCCACCGTAATTGGAGCTGTTCCACTAGGTTTTGAAGGACATGGTATATCGTCTGATCGCGGACTGTCTCTTCTTGTTACTTCCACCACCTTCCTCAGATACCTCATTTCCGAGGTTTGAAGCCGGCTTTTCTGGATTGTAGTCAATGCCCACGACTCGCATCCGTACGTCAAAACCAGAACATAGGTGGAGTGGTACACAGCCATCTTCGTCTTCTTATTTTCTATTCTCTACTTTTTTTCTGTCGCTAATGAAGACCTTTTTGTCGTAACGCAGAACTAATCTTTGTCCTTTGTTGAAGTAAGATGTATAGTACCTTTATCCGTTAACCCCACTTAAACGTGTCTGACAAGATAACAATGTGGCCCTCAATAAATCAATCAGGCAATTACTAACATGGCGACAGAAATAAAAGGTCTGCATGTATCACAAGGCAGTTCTTTTTTCTGGAACGACCAATGTAGTAGAGACGAAAACATCGAGGAACAGTACATACTGGAAGTTGTAGAGAATCAATCCCTCATCCCATGCAACAAAGTACTAGAACCAGAAAGCAGTAAAATAAACACTGCTACGTAAAACTCCAAAATAGTTGGTGCGCAACAAATGAAAGCCTAACCATCTGGATTGGTATCGGGCTATGACAATTACAGGAATCTGGAATAACACCTCTAGATTCTGCGGAAGCATTCGTGCGTTCGGACAGAGAAAACTGGTCAATATAAAGCCTGGATCCAATTCAGGAAAAACATCGACGTTGAACCATTTTAATATCAGAAACCCAGTCGACCCACTAGAAGTTAAAACATCATGGAATGGCCAACCCAGTACTTACTTAACTAACCAGGCTAGTTGTAGAGTATTCACCTGTGATAAGGTAAAGCTGACTGTTGAGCTACTAAAGTGCTCTGACAATCCCGTTATCTTGTTCGGACAATGTCTGACAATTTCAATTCATACCACGAGCAGTGGCCCAGTCAAAAGACTTTTAATATTAACATTAAGAGGGGTATTTACCAAAATAACTCTTAAATCAGGGAACATGATGTACAATCTCAGATAATATTAACTACACATAACTTCTGTCCCTGACTGTCCTGTATGTATTGAGTGGGTCACTTGCTGTCAAGAGTAGTGGATTAAAGTAACCTCAAAGGTTTTACCTTAATTTTTCTGGAACGTACTCTTTGGACCAACTATAAGGACGATAAACCATTGGTTGTTCGAGGAACGAGACATAACAGGAAGTTTTTCATAATTGAGCCAAATACTTCGATCTTGCGGGTTCAGACTGCAAAAGCTGTTAGGATAAGCCAATTTGTCCAATCATTTAGTGAAACTTTAAGAAAGGCAGTTTGAGTTCAACATGCTCCTGTACCTGGTGCACAGTTGCCTGAAATACTCTGATGAACAGAGGGCTACCTACCGTTCACCTATGAATTTTCAATTTTAGATGTTTTTCTGAGAAAGACGATGATATTGAGAGCCATATAAATAGATATGAACTATTAGCTTGGTAGATCAGAGTAATCTTATCGAGTCTTTTGTTAACATCCTGAAAAAGAATGTTTACTTTGACCAGAGTGAGAATTACAGGATAAAATTTAGGAGTCCTTTCCTGCCGCCTACTGCCAGGGTTGATAACCTTATTGCCCAGTTTCTGCACACATTGATTGTCCCCTCACTTGGCAGAAATGGACTTCTCTGGGGAATTAACCAAGATCTTAGAGGGAAATGGTACTTATATTAGCAACTCAGAGAACTGTGAACATGGCTCCCAATAGAGTTTCCTGGAACAAGGTGCAGAGAGGTCTGGTTGTGGATTGCTAAATGTGCATGAAGGTATCAAGCTAGCTCAACAGAGCTTAACAGGTAATCTTCAACACTCATAGAACCATCTGGGATAATAATATAGGCTAGTTTATGACCCCACAATTATACACTGCACGTCACGATTATATATTACATACAATTTGTCCTGTAGAAAGGTTTATAGCAAGGAGAACTAGATGCATAGTGGAGATAAACACATTCTTTTGTCGTAGTAACAATAGGCTACCTACCGTTCCTGGCCTCTTCTGAGCGCGCCGTTCTATTTTAATCCAGCCCTTCTTTTCTTCTTTTCCAATTTTACAGAGCATGTAGCTAGCCCATTGCGGTGGTTTTTGTTTCTGTAACAACTATTTTACAAGATAATGTTGCCAGCCCAATGCCTAATCTCATCTCAGTCAACTCTTACGACATGCCTGTCAGATCATTAGTCCTATTCTATCTCTGGCTCATGAGAGACCCCTGGTGACTACACAGCCTAACTTAACGCTGCTTGACTTGAATGTAAATGACCCCTTCAAGCTTCTCGTACCCCCTGGAGTAACGCATACCCCAGGTTGGGTACCCCTGAAATCGACAATATTGTACTATTTTACACAGCACGTTGACTCTGAGCGTTGAGATGCTGTCTTTACGTATATGTTAAATTATATTCAACGAAACCGAAATTGTTAGCTCCATAATAGACGGAGAGAGATGAAGACAATTTTGGCTGCCTTGATGCTAGCATTGACGTCATAGTTTGTTCCCCTATCTTTATCGATGTTACGTTTTGAGTATTCGAAGGACGCTATTCACGTTCTTTGGGCATGTAACGAGAAGACGAAATCTGAAATATATCGTGACAACAGGAAATCTGGAATATATCGTGACAACAGGAAATCTGGAATATATCGTGACAACAGGAAATCTGGAATATATCGTGACAACAGGAAATCTGGAATATATAGTGACAACAGGAAATCTGGAATATATCGTGACAACAGGAAATCTGGAATATATAGTGACAACAGGAAATCTGGAATATATCGTGACAACAGGAAATCTGGAATATATCGTGACAACAGGAAATCTGGAATATATCGTGACAACAGGAAATCTGGAATATATCATGACAACAGGAAATCTGGAATACATCGTGACAACAGGAAATCGGGAATATATAGTGACAACAGGAAATCTGGAATATATAGTGACAACAGGAGATCTGGAATATATCGTGACAACAGGAAATCTGGAATATATCGTGACAACAGGAAATCTGGAATATATCGTGACAACAGGAAATGTTGACGGAAAAAGATAAACAGGATTACAAAGAGAGGCGATACTGGTCAGTCTGACATCGTGGCATGAATTCAACAACATAACTGGTAACCAGTACTGGAGACCGAAAGTTGTGAAGAGACATGGTCGCCTTCGCTAACCAGGAATGGTACTGAAGAAGAATTCCTGTGTAGGTAACTCTTTATTTTAAATATATTGATGGATAGGACTACTTTTTCTACTAATACTGTTAGTCTATTTGAATTTTCTTGTTTGTGGTGAAAAACCAAAATCCTCTAGTTGTTTGTAAAATGCTAGTTGTATTCTTGTTTTCTTTTCCTTCTGTTGGTTATCTCATCACCCAGCCAGTGGTGTAACTTACAAGGTAAGGAACCTCGGGCACATGACAGCTTTAAAGGGTTAACTGGACAATTAGACATCAAAACTTAACCTTTTGAGCACCGAGGAAATTCCTTTCTTGGTGGTAGGAGACAGGAAAATCTAGAACAGGATACGTTTAACACATAAACACTGGAAACGAAAACGATACTTAACGCGAGGGTCCCTTCCGACCATTACTTTCCAGAGCTCTGTGGACGCTGGGGACCCAAGGACATGTCCAGTCATTCAGAGTGGTAGTTACGCCACTGCACCTAGTCCATGATCGTGAGGACGATAGTTGATGCAAGCAGACGTGCTTGTCCGACCCCATAGACAAATAATGTGCGGCTTAAATAAACCTAAAGACGTTAAGACCAGATACAGGTCATGTCCAACGGTGCAGCCCGAAACATTTTGTATTCGTCACAGAAACCCCACTAGGCACCAAACTTAACGTTCATACATACATCTGTATGAGATAACCGCTTAATGACAGTAGTGCAAAGCTTGATTTCGCACAACGGACCTAAGGTCCAATGAATTCTCATAACGACTGCAAACCCGCATATGCCGAATTACAACACACGCGGATGCTAGTGAGACGGTTATTCATAGAGGTATTTTGCATTCCCATAACAGCGTTTACCGCATATTAGATCACGGCTCTTACTGTTAGAACACTGTTATAACAATTTTCTGGCGCAGTAATATTTTAGGGACGATACACGAAAAAGTATTAATATGCAGAAAAAAGTGATACTAGCGAACATAAGGGAAATAATACTAGGTCAGGGTTTCTTAACTTGTGGTCCACGAACCCTTTGGATTCTATGGGGGGACCGTGTACATACCCTAAAATTTAAAATTTAAAGTTCTGTATTATGCTTTTATGTATATTATTTTCCCCAAGAAGGGGTCCATACCATTTATCGGACAATCAAAGGGGTCCACAGTCTTTATATGACAATCAAAGATACAAGAAAGATACAAGAAATACAAAAAGGCAGATGGATAAACAACATCACAGGCATCTAACAACATCACAGACATCTAACAACATCACAGACATCTAACAACATCACAGACATCTAACAACATCACAGACATCTAACAACATCACAGACATCTAACAACAACACAGACATCTAACAACATCACAGACATCTAAAAACAACACAGACATGTAACAACAACACAGACATCTAACAACAACACAGACATCTAACAACATCACAGACATCTAACAACAACACAGCCATCTAACAACAACACAGACATCTAACAACATCACAGACATCTAACAACATCACAGACATCTAACAACATCACAGACATCTAACAACAACACAGGCATCTAACAACATCACAGGCATCTAACAACATCACAGGCATCTAACAACATCACAGATATCTAACAACATCACAGACATCTAACAACATCACAGACATCTAACAACATCACAGACATCTAACAACATCACAGACATCTAACAACATCACAGACATCTAACAACATCACATACATCTAACAACATCACAGACATCTAACAATATCACAGACATCTAACAACATCACAGACATCTAACAACATCACAGACATCTAAAAACATCACAGACATCTAACAACATCACAGACATCTAACAACAACACAGACATCTAACAACAACACAGACATCTAACAACAACACAGACATCTAACAACATCACAGACATCTAACAACATCACAGACACCTAACAACAACACAGACATCTAACAACAACACAGACATCTAACAACAACACAGACATCTAACAACATCACAGACATCTAACAACAACACAGACATCTAACAACATCACAGACATCTAACAACAACACAGACATCTAACAACAACACAGATATCTAACAACATCACAGACATCTAACAACATCACAGACATCTAACAACAACACGGGCATCTAACAACATCACAGACATCTAACAACATCACATACATCTAACAACATCACAGACATCTAACAACAACACAGACATCTAACAACATCACAGCCATCTAACAACATCACAGACATCTAACAACATCCCAGACGTCTAACAACATCACAGACGTCTAACAACATCACAGACATCTAACAAAGTCACAGACGTCTAACAACATCACAGACGTCTAACAACATCACAGACGTCTAACAACCTCACGGACATCTAACAACCTCACGGACATCTAACAACATCACAGACATCTAACAACATCACAGACGTCTAACAACATTACAGACGTCTAACAACATCACAGACGTCTAACAACATCACAGACGTCTAACAACATCACAGACATCTAACAACATCACAGACATCTACCAACAATACAGACATCTAACAACAACACAGACATCTAACAACATCACAGGCATCTAACAACATCACAGACATCTAACAACATCACAGACATCTAACAACGTCACAGACATCTAACAACAACACAGGCTCTCTGCAGCTTGCGTGACATACTTGGCTGACAAATGCAAACTTCAGATTTCCCACGTTGCGGCACGCATGGAATGAAAAAGTGAAGTAAGTAAAGTAAGTGAAGTAAGTAAAGTAAGTGAAGTAAGTGAAGTAAGTAAAGTAAGTGAAGTAAGTAAAGTAAGTGAAGTAATTGAAGTTAGTAAAGTAAGTAAAATAAGTGAAGTAAGTAAAGTAAGTGAAGTAAGTAAAGTAAGTGAAGTAAGTAAAGTAAGTGAAGTAAGTATTTGGATATAAAGCAAATTATAAAACAAAAAAGTTGTAGTACATGCTTTAGAACAATTATATTTCAGTGGACGAGTTTCGATTAAAAATAACAGAATTAATCAATGACATTTATGGCAGCGGATACACAACAGTTGACCTATTTTATATTCTTTTTCATAACCTTACGAAAGAAACCTGGTGCCAACGAATGTGAAGATCACCTGACAGTTAAACTTATAAGTCATATTACCAAAGTGTTAATAATAATTAAATGAAGGGAATAAGTTATAAGATAAGAACAGAAATTATAGAAAAGCGGCCTGATTTCACTGAGAAAATAGGATATACCATAACGCGTCACCATCAACTTTTAGATTCCCTAAGGAGCATAGGCCTTCAACAAATATATGCCAAGTGTGCCTGTCCTGTGCCATCAGCTCAA
Source organism: Oreohelix idahoensis (assembly GCA_024509875.1). Lineage (NCBI taxonomy): Eukaryota > Metazoa > Mollusca > Gastropoda > Stylommatophora > Oreohelicidae > Oreohelix > Oreohelix idahoensis. The sequence goes on along the minus strand of JAMPIV010006152.1, from coordinate 157,484 downwards.
GGTCTTTCCGCGTCTTCCTAGAAATAAAAAAAGGTGAGTCTGCAGTATAGACTTATTTCGGCTTTCTCTAGATTGCGTCATTGCCTCCTTACCAGATGACCTTCTGACTTGGATGGCTGAACGAATTATTTTCCCTTGTTGACTCGTTGATATTGTGTTGTTAATGAGTTGTTGTTTTTTTTCCTGTGGCTTAGAATTTCTACAGGGTGGGGTAGCCGGCCGCATGCCAACCCTTCTTAGTCGTGCGTTACAAGTTGAGGCACCTGGTAGGAGGACAGGCTCCTCCCTCAAGAGAATGGACCTAACCAATAATATTAAGAAAAAATACGAGAAATGACACTCAAAATATGACAAGAAAAATAAAATAAAATAATGCTAGGCTTTGAAAATGATATTAATGAAACTTAATCTCCAGATAATAAAAAGTACCTGTATTCCCATAGCAGAAACTGTCATAAGGGAACGAGGTGTTCGAGACTTCACCGGACTAGGTCCAGCTTTAATATGAGGTGATCAGTTCTCTTCCTCGCTGCCTTTGCCTTCCCTAACTCAAGAATAGTGTGAGGTACCCATTTAGCAGCTGGGTAGACCGGAGCTCAACGTTACCAGGTAAACGGAAATAAGTTGGAGAAAATTATACTAGACAGGGTATAGAAAATATTACAGTACAGGGAGAGAGACAGATAGAGCAATAATACACTAGCCTAGATAGTGCAAATAAATATACGTTATGCAGTGATATTGCAGGTGCGAGAAAAGATGGATGAGTGTAGTCATGTATCTTAGAAAAACATATTCCCGTGTCTTGGGATCCGTCATTTTCTATCCATCTCTACTACCCAGGGGGGAGGGGGGCTGCAATCTAGGCCACTGCCATCTTGACAAGAGTGTTACGGACCAATGAGTAGACAACAGTTGTGCCACCTTCACGAATGCCAAAAGTGGTCTAACCGCAGTTGTGTGCCCCTTGAAAAATGTCGCTAGGTTATTGAAATCTGAAAAAAATTAAAGTGTTTATATTTTCCTCCTTAGTTCAACAAAGCTGTCATATTAATACAGAGAGTTGCTACATGCTCCAGTTTATGAATTAATGCAAATAATGTGAAATCACCACGAAGTACTACATGCCCCTTCTTGTAAACATGAAGGAACTAAAGGACAAAGTACTATATTTGGGAAGATTCCACTCATTATCCTCTGATACACATTTAGCACAGTTAATATAGTAAGTAGTAACCAATAATTTCATTACTGGACGCAGGAGCGAACTGCGCGTTGGGCATTTCGGGCACTGCCCGAAGGTTTATAGCAGCAGAGAGGTTCATTTTCCCCCTAACCTCTCGAAGTGGAATCGATAATCAGGGGCCATGTGACCCTTTTTGCCCCGGGACCCCGATCTCTGTCAAGTCTGCCCCTGATTGCATAATAAATTCTGGAGTTCTTGAATAGATTTTAACCTACATCTTTGAGAGAGGAAAAAAAAGAAAAATAAACCCACTGCCTTGACCGATTTACAAGCCATCCAGTTTGCAGATGGGCACTTTTCACAAGCACACAGAAGCAAATTTTCACACTAATTGTAAAAGCTGCAGTAGGCGTAATTGTCGTTCGACAACAAAGAAAGACATCAGCGATGACTCTAGCAAACAGCAGAAACCAGATACAAACTAAACTAACACCTGACGTCATTGTTTCTGTGGACACAGTTCTAGGGTAATATATGATCAACATTTGTTTATGCATGTTCGTTCTCACCACGTAGGAAATAAATTATGAAACAACAGTGTAGGCGTCATACCAGACTTAGGCCGGAGTCAGGTCAGATAACAAATAAGCTTCAGGAAGAGTTAATGGGAAGTAATTGATATGTCCGATGATGGCGCCTTGTGTTGCATTGGAATTAAGTTCAAACTTAGCCTCTGTCGCTCAAAATTACTGCAGAGACAGGCACTTTTTACTATTAATTTCAAACAAACAAACAAAGCTTGGCTATAAATTCAGCGGAAGATGCTGCAAGACAGTTAAAGCACCACTTTTAGTACTGAAATTTTTTTTGGTTTGTTTTTCTTTAACCTGTCTTCTTCACTGAGATGATCGGAATGAGTTCATTGCGGATTCTCTATGCTGTTGCAAGCACTAGTTTTCTAATATTTATATTATTTTACGTGACATGAATCAACACGAATAACATTTTGTCGCGTTCACTAACCCACGCCTTAGATGTGACTGATTATGCTAAACAGTCCTCCGGTATTCCATTTACTTACTGACACTTTCTGGGCTTCTTTGTATGTCCTTTGAAACCATCTACTTTTACAGCTCGCCAGACTTTACATTTCTCCCGTTATCTCTTGGTCACTGGCGCTTCCACGGTTGAACAGCGCTTGACTATTGTATGCCGTTCCAATTCTCTAACGATTGTTGTTTAATTAGTTCCACGTCGGATCTACGTGTCAGTTGCAGTAGTAGTAATAGTAGTGACCCCGTCAGTCAATGCTGACTATGGGACCACGTCCCAGAGACGATGTCTTGACGGGGCGAGAGACTGGGCACTGGAATAAGGAGGTCAAGCTGTTGCCAATGCAGCGTGCCCTCGAAGCTGACGGATCCAGAATAACAGCGGCAGCCGATAGTCTGGCACCAGAACACACATCTGTGGTATACCTCATGTCCGTAGATATATATGCTATACCTCATGTCCGTAGATATATATGCTATACCTCATGTCCGTAGATATATATGCTATACCTCATGTCCGTAGATATATGTGCTATACCTCATGTCCGTAGATATATATGTGCTATACCTCATGTCCGTAGATATATATGCTATACCTCATGTCCGTAGATATATGTGATATACCTCATGTCCGTAGATATATATATGCTATACCTCCAGTGGCGTATTCTCTATGTGTGCTGTGCGTGCTGCGCACACCTATGCCCGAAGGAAAATAAAAATTTAATGTATTATTCTATAAAATATTTCTCTTATAATGTTCTGCTTTCGGACCGCACGCATCAGGATAACGGATTTTCCCGCATAGAATCTACGAGTATATCTAGTTTCAGTTTCCCAGACGCGTTTTATAGTGCAGTTTTTTTGGTTGGTAGCAACAGCCCGAAGTTTCTCGGGTAATTCCGTCACTATGCGTGCTGCACCTTTCGGATTTACGTTTGAAGACTGGTTTGTGTGGATCGGGGTCATGGCCAGATACGTCAATACAATATGAACATGCGTGCGGTGGTCTTGCAGCTCTCGAGTTGTAAAAATCGGCTGTGTCCGTCCAGTGTTTTTTGTGATTAATTTTTGTTAGTTGCCGGGAATGCAGATTATTACAGTAACAGTGAGTTTCAAGTTGTAAGTTAATTAGTATTTCGGAGATAATTGACATATACCCCTAATAACTATCGTTGCGTAATTGAATATAGTTGGTTTTTAAATTAAGAGGGGAAGAAGTTAAATAGTAGGCGTACATATTCATTTTAAGTAGCAGCACGCCTAGCTCGCATTACCAGGATACGCCACTGTATACCTCATGTCCGTAGATATATGTGATATACCTCATGTCCGTAGATGTGCTACACCTCATGTCCGTAGATATATATGCTATACCTCATGTCCGTAGATATATATATGCTATACCTCATGTCCGTAGATATATATGCTATACCTCATGTCCGTAGATATATATGCTATACCTCATGTCCGTAGATATATATGCTATACCTCATGTCCGTAGATATATATGCTATACCTCATGTCAGTAGATATATATGCTATACCTCATGTCCGCAGACAATTTTAGGATCGAAAGCATTGACCTGCCATGGACATTTAATAGAGCAGACATTTGAAAGATGCGTCGCCGGCATGTGAAGCTATGCGATCCGCACAAAGTTATCCAGAGTCATCAGTGGGAACACCGCACCCCGCGAAGGGCAATGAAAACTGGTTTTGAACTAATAACAAGGTAACTGAAAAGCCACTTTACTTTTCTAAATTCTTAATTCTTCACTGCTGTGTAACTAATTTATATGTAACAAACGTAAAATTAAAGAGAATTAACTGCCAATATTAGATAAAATTGGATGTCACATTTACATAACTGCTCGACGTGAGATCTGAACTATACAACACATAGTTCCATAGCGGACATCTATTGTTGCTGTCTCCTGTAACGCCTGTTTATTGGCCACCTAGATTTTGTTTTATTTTGTATGTTTCTTGAAATCACCAGCGATCTAGGCCGAGACCGTCATCATTTTCCGCTTGCGTACTGGTCACAATAGGTTGAGGTACCAACTATATCACAAGCACAGGATTGGTCCAACAGATCTCTGCTCTTGTGGCACCAGCACCATGACAGCCGAACATCTGCTTCAGTCCTGCTCAACTTACAACAGTGAACGAAAGGGCCGCAGCAACCGACTTCTCTCAACGAAAAACTGTTTGGAGATGTCAGGAATCTTTAGCTGACTACTGCCTTTATTAGTCATTAATCTAGAAGTCTGAGGATGAACGAGATGTCAGGAACCTTGAGCTAACTACTACCTTTATTAGTCATTAATCTAGAAGTCTGAGGAAGAACGAGATGTCAGGAATCTTGAGCTGACTACTGTCTTTATTAGTCATTAATGTAGAAGCCTGAGGGAGAACGAGATGTCAGGAATCTTAACCTGACAACTGCCTTTATTAGTCATTAATCTAGAAGTCTGAGGGCGAAAGACGTTTCTTGAAAGAAAATTTTAAAAATGAAAAATTCAACTTAAAAGTCCAGCGACAGTTATTACTGTTTGTTTGGACATCAATCAATCAATACCCTTTAGCTCCCCGATGAGCATAGGCCTTCAACAAACATATGCCAAGTCTTCCTGTCCCGTGCCATCCGCTCAAGTTCTTTCCATGATTTCCTCATCATTTTCACCTCTGTTTCCAGTTCTCTTCTCCGTGTGTTTTTTGGTCTACCTCTGCCTCTCTTTCCCTGTGGATTCCAGAACAAGGACTGCCTTGTAATGCTATTAACAGGTTTCCTCAATGTGTGTCCTATCCATCGCCAGCGTCTTCTTCTCAACTCTTGTTCCACTGGCACTTGTCTGGTTCTTGTCATCAATTCCACATTTGTGACTTTGTCATACCATTTCAGTCCTTCTATTCTACGCAAGCACACCTAGCTTTTTAGTTGTTGTTTTTGTTGCTGTCCATGTCTCAGAGCGATACAATAGGACTGACTTGACATCTGAGTTAAAGATTCTTATTTTCGCTTTGGACTTGATTTCTCTTGACTTCCATATGTTTCCCAATGCGCCTCTTGCTTTTTGTATTCTTCTTTTGATATCACTGTCTGTCCCTCCAACTTTGTCTACCACCAAGATATGTGTACGATTCTACATCCTTCAGTGGTGTTTCTTCAAGTTCAATCTTGTTATCATTTCTTGCATTTATTCTCATAATCTGTCTTTTCCCTATGTATTTTCAGGCCCACTTGTTGTGACCTCTCATCGAGAATTTCCATTTTGTCTTGCATCTTATTATGGTTATGAGACAGCAGAGCCAAGTCATCTGCAAAATCCAGATCATCAAGCTGTTTAGTCAGAAACCACTGGATTCCATTTCTGTTGTGTGATGTCGATGTTTTCATAACCCAATCTATTGCTAGTAAGGAAAGAAATGGAGACAAGGTGGTAAATAGAAAGTGACTGTTCAATCATCCTATACATTATAAACGTATCTCTTTTTTGTCTGCCGTGTCGTCTCTCGCCTGGCAGTTGGGGCTGAATAAAAATGGCACCTCATGTGAACTTTGGTATGTGGCAAACATGTCAGTCTGTCTTGTTATTGCTCTGAGAGGATTTCGCATGATCCAGCAGCTTTTCTAAATGTGTGTCTTCTGTTCATTTGTGATACAACCCAAGTCGTGATTATTCAATAACATACAATTTCTCAGGCCTGTATCGCATCAACTGTGGATCCTTAGTGTACCCTACTTTTGCAGCAATACTGAAGCTGTATTTCTCAGGGTTCTCTGTCAGATTTTCACCTAGAGAGTACACAATGAAGTGGATTGACCTAAAAGTTGGAATTGCGATTGGATGTATCATCTCTCTGATACTATTATTCGTGTTGGCTATGCAGGTAATCCTGAAAACGGCTGAAGGATTTGCAACAGGTCCGAAGCTCAATGGAAGGTGTCACATGCCACCTCTTAAAACTTTCATGGATGACACAACAATCCTGACATCAGATGAACACCAGGCCCGGAGAATGTTAGCACGCCTGGATGAACTAGTCAGCTGGTTCAGAATGAGCTTCAAACCTATGAAGTCTAGAAGCCTATCAGTCAGGAAAGGGAAGATATCTGAGGTCACATTCATGGTTTCAAACCAAAGAATCCCTACTGTCATTGAGGAACCTGTGAATAGTTTTGGCAGGGTGTATGATACCTCATTAAAAGACTCAAAGGCAGTTCAATAGATAATAGAAATGGCAGATAGAGGACTACAGGTCATAGACCAAAGCAGACTCCTAGAAAAGTTCAAACTGTGGTGCCTTCAGTTCATTTTGATACCTAAATTGCTATGGCCAGTGCTGATATATGAAACAAGCACCAGTACAGTGGAAGGTATAGAGCACAAGTTCAACAAGTTCATGAGGAAATGGCTAGGAGTACCACCAGGTCTGTCAGACGTAGCACTGTACTGCAAGAAGGCAAAGCTTGTGCTTTCTTTCAAGTCAGTTGTTGAAGAATACAAAGTAGGAAAGGCAAGACTCGAAATGATGCTGTGCGAGTCAGCAGAAGCTGTTCGTGCTGCCCAAGAGTCGCTCAAGCTGAGGGAGGTAATCGGATACACACAGACGAATAGACGGGGATTTGGCTATGGTGACATCCGCTGGTGATCCAAGGCATCAAACAAGGAACGCAGAGATATGGTAATTCAGGAGATACGAGGAGCTGATAATGATAAGAGGTTGCTAAAAGCGGTGCAGCAGGTCCAACAAGGCCAATGGACTACATGGGAAGGAGCCCTGCAAAGGTCCTTGACGTGGAATGATATATGGCATATGCAACCTCTTAGACTCAGCTTCATTATCAGATCAATGTATGACCTCCTGCCATCGTCCGCAAACCTTGTGAGATGGGGAAAGTCTGATGATGCTCAGTGCCCCCTGTGCCATGAGAGGCAGACACTTGAACATGTGCTTTCAGCTTGCAAGGTGTCATTAAGGTAAGTGCGATACACATGGCGCCACAACAAAGTACTAAATGAGCTGGCTGCTACAGTAGACCTGGCAAGGGTGAAGGCGAACAGAAAAGTCAGACCGAGCATTGAAAATACATACTTTCTGAGAGCAGGAAAGTCAGCAAATCCCAAACCAAGTAAACCAAGTAGCAGTTTACCATCTCTTCTTGACTGTGCAAATGACTGGGAGATGGCGGTAGACCTACCTGGACGAGGAGCATATCCAGAAGTATCAGAAGATCTCGCAGACGGCCAGATATAGTGCTGCATTCCTCATCATTGCACCAGATTATAATGACTGAGCTGACCGTGCCATTTGAATCCAGATTGGACGAGCAACACTCATTCAAAGTAACCAAGTATATTGATCTGGACGCGGACTTCAAACGCGATGGGTTCACTGCAAGGGTCATGGCTGTCGAGGTGGGTGCAAGCGGTCTCGCGGCTGCCTCAGTGTATGATCTACTGAAACTGCTGGGGTTGAGGGGACAATCAAGAACAATGGCACTTAAGAGGATCAGCGAAACTGCGGAAAAAGAATTGTGTTGGCTGTGGAACAACCGCAACAGGCTTTGGAACTCGAAACAGTAATTTGTTTTCAACATAGGGGTTACTTTCACAGTTGCCTTCAGCTGGCAGGAAATAGGAATGAATTTGAAAGCTGCAACCAAGGTAGATTTGGTTCAATTCTCTGCACTAGACAACAGGAGGTTGACACTTGGGAGTCATGACCTATGTGGGCCGCCCCCCTTAGAGTGTACAGGAGATTAAGGGGCCGAAACACTTGATCGACGAGAGGACTACTTCTGATGATCTGAGTGCCTCCTGTTGTATCGCTCTGTATAGAGTTTCCTATCTTATCTTCTTTGTACTATACGGGACTTTCCTACGATTTCTCTCATTTTGGTATAAGTCATGCAAATTCACTTTATTTAAATATGTATCCTTTCCACTGAACGTCCGATTGGGGATTGGAGCGCTTGCCTCTCGCAGTATAGTTACGGGAAACCGGGACAGAAACCTGGTAGCGTCTACCCAGTTGCAAATAGGTAACTGACGTTGCTCTTGAGTGAAGGAAAGCAAAGGCAGCGAAGAAGGGAACTGGTCACACCACCTCACAGAAAAGCTGAACCAAGTAAGGTGAAGTCTGTAACACATCACTCCCCTTCGGCAGTATATGATATGGGACTAATAATACCTATTTTGTCCTTTTCATTAAGCACTGTACAAAAGCGTTCGCTTAACGTTCATTTTTTTCTTTTTGTTACGGATCACAAAGTAAATATTAAGATCCAGTTGACCTGCAGAATCTAGAAAGGTCGAGTTATTTATTCTGCTCTTGAGCACTGTGTGTGAGTGTGTGTGAATGTGTGTGCGTGTGTATTCTGTTTTATTTTGGTATTCTACCTTAATGCCCAACGAGGGCGTTCCGAGGCGTACGGCAGACAGAAATGTATGTATGCCGAACGTGAGATCCGAACTCAAACCAGGACTTTGGTGGTCATTCTCTGACCGTGAAGGACAAAGGTGAAAGTACAATCGCTGAGTCCACAAGAAATAAAACAACTGGCCATTGCCATATCTAGAGAGTCTGTCGTCGGCAGATTGAAGAAATATTTTCTGAAATGTTGAGTTAGTTTACCGCTGCAGAGCTAGTCCGCGAAACATGCCAGTGAATTACTTTGTTTCACGAGACCACTTAATTCAGTTGTTTGTTCCAGCAGCAATTCTCTCTAACTGTAGGAAGTTTGTACCTTCCTATCTTTGTGCCTCACTTCCCTTACGGCAGTATCGGCAATGGGACTACCTTTACATATATTTGTTCTAAGGAAATCGTTATTATTCCTCATAATTCTCATCATCGCCCTTCAGCTGCCTAGGGTGCATAGAAGCATGTGCCATCAATCAGTTCACGTCAAGCTCTGCTTGTCTGTGCCTCCAGCTTAAGTTCTCGAGATGTCCGTACCTTTCTTAAAGTCCACCTACAGGTCTCACGTCCATCAGTTATTTGGGTTTACATCTATTTCTCTCAATTAAAAAGTTCTAGAACTCGGACTATCTTGTAATGCTCATAGCTCATTTCCTTGAAGTGTGTCATATCCACCAACTTCATTTCCTTGCCTGTTCTTGCGCTCGTATGTGTCTGATTTCTTTCCATCAGCCTCAAATTGGTGACTTTGTTATGCCATAGTAATCATTCTATCCTGCACAAGCGTCCATCTATGAAAATCGAATCTCCCGGTTGTCTTATTTCTTGCTTTCCAAGTTCCTGAGCCATACAATTGGACTGCTTTAACATTTGAGTTGAAAATTATTACTTTTGGGTGTGTTCGATTTGATTTATTTTAATTTATATAAATATCTCAATGCAACGAAAGCCCCTCTTGCCCTTTGAATTCTTGTTTTAATTTCACTCTCGTTATTCATCATTGTCAATTTTGCTGACAAGATATGCGTTATTTTGCCAACTTGTCAAAGTAATTCCTGGAGTCTCTTCTAATACTTCTCATTTTTTTTGTCTGTATATATATATATATATATATATATATATATATATATATATATATATATATATATATATATATATATATATATATATATATATATATATATATATATATATATATATATATATATATATATATATATATATATATATATATATATATATATATCAGCCGTGGCTACGTTTCTTCTTGTTTATGTTTAAATCTGCTTTCTTATTGTTTTATTCTTTCTTCTACCTTATAAATGTTTTATGTTGTTATCAGTAACGTGTGCCTCCTCTTCTTCTTTGGTCCTTGGCCACTGACTGGCAAAACAATCAGTGACCATCACGCCTGGTGGCGTCTTGAAGGGTAGCAACAAACTGCGTATTCCAACAACATCTTCTCGTACCTCACTTCACACATATATCTCTTACAATTTCCCGCCAATTGTCTTCTGTATTTGCTTTATCTTCTAGTTATTGAATCGGCTTGTACTTAATGGCTATTGTGACATTGACATTGCTACTTTTACTGATGGTAATTATAGCTCAGGTCGTCGACCGTTAGCAACGGTGTTTAGTTTATGTCGGTGAAATTACTACATCCACTTTATACTTAAATTCCAACTGCAGACATCATACGTTAGATAAATAAACGGCACAGTTCACAGTAAGTTAAATAAACATTGGAGATATAATTATCATTATGAATTTTCAACTGTTTAACAAATAGAGGTCGCTGACGAGAAGTGTGATAGCTGGCGGTTCATCTGCTTTTTCTGCTCCTCGTCTGCATTTAATTTTTTTTCCACTTTATTCTTCTCCTGCATTTTTTTTTCACAGACGGGTTTCCAAAGCTGGGGGCTCGCCCGTCCCCTAGAGAAGGTGAAGGAGTTTGTCTTTTCTTTATTTTTTAAGGGAGGAGTGAGAGTTATGAAGTGGGGGGGGGGGGGAAATGAGGAGGAAGGAGGCTAGAATAAATAAAACGATTACGGGTTTAAAAAAAAAAAAAGGTAAAGGATGCCGTTACACGCCCACTGAGACATAATGGGAATATGGTTTTAGGCCAATATTTTCTTGCCCATACGGCACGCTAGGATGATGTGGTCAGCATAACACCGGCCACCTGTAACCTTCCCAAAGTTGCTCTGGTACCAAATTCATGAGGTTGCGTCGACACTGAAGCCGTTTGTGGTCTAAAATTTCCTAAACTGAGGATCGAACCAAGGCCGCCGAGCTAGGAAGCCAGTGCGCTAACCACTTCGCTACGGCGGCTCCAAATAAAATCATTAGACATGAAGTAAATGGTAAAAATGCGCATCCTGTGTTCAGAATGCATTTTCTTTTAATATTCCATATCAAAACTAGGCTCGTCAGTTTATGGTAGAGACAGTTACATTTAGCGACTGTTCTGTGATTTATGGTGCACAACAAGTAAGCTATAAGTTGGTGTAATACACCCATTGTTTTCTTCAACATGTCAAGAAAAATTTCGAAACTTTACTGATAATAAATGCAAACAAAAAGGAAACCTACTATGTCACAATGACCTGGGTGCATTCTTTCACAATTAGGATTTCTTGGCCTATGAAAAATGCGGCACCATCCGACGCATCGACAATAATGCAAGCTTGCAATTCAATTTAAAGAAAGAGAGAGAGAGAGAGAGAGAGAGAGAGAGAGAGAGAGAGAGAGAGAGAGAGAGAGAGAGAGAGAGAGAGAGAGAGAGAGAGAGAGAGAGAGAGAGAGAGAGAGAGAGAGAGAGAGAGAGAGAGAGAGAGAGAGAGAGGAGTTTTTTTCGCATATGTACATGGTAATAAAAATGGCGTGATTTTGTAGTAGGCTGAAAAATAATTGATTCAAATATTAATGCGATTAAACTTTACCAAATTTAGGAAATCAGAATGTTAAATACATAGCTTTTTATAAAGTAATGTACTTGTTATGTATGCTAAATTTTTGTTGGCGGATTGAGAGCTCGAGAACTTAATTTGTTTAAAAGGGGAGAAAAGGCTGATGCCTGCGGGGGTGAGACGTCTTAAATATCAACAAAGAGGAGAGGGCCTTGAGACCGACAAGTTTAAGAAACACTGATTCATATTCATTAAGGCACTTTGCACCAGGCGCTCTATTTCTTAATTTCTGTTTTTGATTGCATGGATTCTTCCTCTTCCCCCCACCCTGCCCTTCCCCTTTTTTACGAGTCCTCATTGCTTCAAGCCAAGTCGTAAGATGTGAGTTACCCTTAAGACTGGGCCTACACATAGTGGGAGAATATTACACCGGTTGCTCTAATAAATCTTTCGTTTTTTAGGCGCTCCGTGGGCCGAAATTACTAGAAGCTGGGGCGCTTTGAGCGAGGAACGATGTAACTGAAAATAGCCATAACTCTCCTGGCACGCACAGGGGTTCGAACAACTAATCAAACAGCATCTGCTGACGGGCGACTCCTAAACAATGTGCCCATTTAGTGCTGGTGACATCAGCTTAGTCAGTTCAAAGTTCACAGCACTTCAGCGCCTGCTGGTTACAACGCTTAGCTGTTCAACAGTGTCACGCCCATTAAAGGTAAAGGCAGGCCCATAGCAGATACTGCCGTAGAGGTGTGAAGTGTTATAGCTTCACCATACTAGGTACAGAGTTTTTAATGAGGTGGAAACAGTTCCCTTCCACGCTGCCTTTGTCTTCCCTAACTCAAGAGCAGAGTCATGTGCCCATTTACTGCTGGGTAGACTGAAGTGTGACGCTACCAGGTTTCGATACCGGAGCTCGCTAACTTTGCCGCGACAGGAATGTACTCTAATCAAACCAAATTTTTAAAAAAGAGGGAAAAGAAACTGGCCCATGGCCTCCAAATTTTCAACCATTCATTCATAACCTTCCGCTCCCCAAGGAGCAAAGGCCTTCAACAAACGCATGCCAAGTCCTCCTGTCACGTGCACTCATCTCAAGTTCTTTCCACGTTCTCATCATTTTCATCTCTGTTTCCATCTCTCTTCTCCATGTGCTTCTTGGTCTACCTCTGCCTCTCTTGCCCTGAGGGTTCCAGATCAACTTGTAATGCTATCAACATGTTTCTTCAGTGTGTGTCCTAACCATCGCCATCGTCTTCTTCTCATCTCTTGTTCCACTGGCACTTGTCTGGTTCTTGTCCTCAGTTCCACGTTGGTAACCTTGTCATACCATTTTAATTCTTCTGTTCTACACAAGCACCCATTTATGAAAATGTTGGTCCGTTTATCATATATGTGTGTATATACTTGTGTATCCTTTCTCTTTATTTGTCATAAGTATGGTTTCCGCTGGGATATTTCCGTGTCACATACTTTTAGATGTTCTATCAAGTATTCTGAAAAAGGTTGTCCAACTTTATGTTGTCTCTTATCTGTCCACTCATCGACAGAAGACAACCACGGATGACACATTTGCGTGAGCGAAAATATAAGATAACATTTCAACAAAGGCATTCGTTGATGTTCCAGAGAAGTTCCGATTTTGCTAATTTTCCTCACAGATATTTATTATTCCTAGACTTTCAGGTGTTACGCTGAAAATAATGTTAATAAGAAATAACGTGCATATACCTGAACCTTGCAAGTCAATACAGCGAGACCCAAAGGCTCCACCAATTCGGAAAATGCAAATACTCAAAAGTTTGAAGTTAAATAATCGAGGCTCGTTGAATGTTGGGTCTGAATGTGTAGTTTCAGAGACAGTGCTCACAGCCTCGTGTAATGTCCATTTGCAAATAGGTAAACCGGACGTGTCAACATTGTTAAAGCTGGGGTCAACAACTTTTGTCGCCTTGAAGTGAGTGAGCATCGTGAAGTCTACAAAGTTGCTGTGTCATCATCATCATCATCATCATCATCTTCCTTTGCGCTTCTTACGGAGCCCGGGGCCCTACTGGAGCTGGTCTTCATGCAGGACGCCTGCATCATGTATTTACATGCTTTTGCAGTGGTGGTTTCTATGACAACGTCTTTTATATGCTGAAGTTGCCAGCCACATGCCAGGCCTATATTAGTCTGCAGATGTTCTTGACGGATTAATGGTGACAAATGTGGAAGTCCGAACTGATGCTGCGCATGGTAAATATAACATAGATTAAAACAGGGATTGGCAACGGTCGTTCTTGATCTACCGGTAGATCGCAAGGTATGATTTGGTAGATCTCTAGATGGTAGGTAAATATGTAAAGGATCCCGTTACACGCCTATTGAGGCATATCTGGAATACGGTGTTAGGCCCGTATTTTCTTGACCATCAGCACACTAGAGGTGATGGGGTCAGCATCACGCCGGCCGCGTTAACCTTCGCAGAGTTGTGTTGGTACCCAATTCATGAGGCTGGGTCGACCCCGGAACTGTTTGCGGTCTAAAAAAAAAATCGCACTTCAACTGGGAATCGAACCATAGACCACCGAGCTAGGAAGCCAGTGCTCGATGGTAGAGGTGGGGAAAAAAGAATTTTTAACTTATGTAAATTTCGAACTCGCCTTCTCCCACCGGCACTTAATAGCGCGGTGTCCCCAGGTTTAAAGGTAATTTCACCGCATTTACAGAGGAAACCCAACAGTTAGCTAACTATAAATCACTTTATTCGTGAACTATATGAGGTAGAAAGCGATCTTAACTGTGAAGTGACGTTAACTTTCGGTAAAATGTTTAGTTTTAAGTTTCCACCACTCTGATGATCACAGTCTCTTGTAATGTCCATTTCCAAATAGGTAAACCGGACGTGTCAACATTGTTAAAGCTGGGGTCAACAACTTTTGTCGTCTTGGAGCGAACGTCATGAAGTCTACAAAATTGCTGTTATCATCATGACTATCTTCCTTGCATGAAGCAGTTTGTGCGGTAGAGATAAAAGTTACATATAGGATGGATTTATTCCGAATTTCAGATACTCTGAAACCGTAAAGCAGACATGATTTTATCAAAGTACATCTTTAGAGAACTCGGTATTTCTAAAGTAGATAATACAGCTCCTGGGTTGCCCACACCCGAATTAAAACATCCATAAAGATAAATTCGACATGACGGAAGCATGTAAAAATAATTATGGAAAAATATTCAAACTTCCCCAGAATAACACCTAACGGGTTCCAATATAGCTCAGTTGTAGACAGAGACAGAACTTGTACAGTGGTTGCTATATTGAACCTTCACAAATCTTTCACATCGTTGTATTAGTCTTGTGAAAAGTAAAGTCAACCTTCACATTATTGGACTGCCGGAGTTGTTGAATAAGCCGCTTCCTCGTGTTTATTTAAGCACAATAAGCCAATCAGCCAAGTGCCAGCCTTCAAAAAACAGTACGTATCTGGGATCGGGTCTTTTGCAAATACACATTGAACGTAAACGACCTAACAAGGAAAGCGCGTTGGACTATAAAATAGAGCTGTCCGCTTTATTAACCAAATTTTGTTTGAACAAATCTTTGTACAATTTCGGAGAACATGTTTCTAGATTTGGAAGTACAGTACGTTTATCTTTCTTCCAAAGAACTGCTACGGCTTACAAAGAGATATAACAAAGAACGGAAATATTTTTGAATATTCGGATTTTAATCGTAACTGTAGCAGCAACAACATTTGTTTACCTGGCACTCTTTGTCCTTAAGGTCAAGTTGAATGTGGTCCCTGAACTAATATAGCCGTTGGGAACGGGGATGCGAAATGTTAAAGACTACGCTATACTAGGTCCAGCTTTTTGAGGTCAGGTTGCCAGTTCCCATTCCTCGCTGCTTCCGCCTTCTCAAACGCAAGAGGAGAGTTATGTACCCATTTACAGCTGCATAAACTGTCATGTGACGATACCAGGTTTTGAAACAGGAACCCGGTAAATTTGCCGCGAGAGGCAAGACCTTTAACCTCCCATACATACTTTTAAAAACACTGGACAGCATACAACATATGGCGCTAAAATATGGCGTAACATATTAGCATATGGACCAACCCAGTTGGAGTAAAATCTGAATGAACAGATAGTCTCCCACTAGGATATTAGGTACATCCCCCCCCCCCCCCCCCCTCTCTCTCTCTCTCTCTCTCTAGCACGTTTAGTTCATATTCATTCAATCGCAGACTTTTCAAATACATAATGAGTGCAGATTATATGCCACCCTAATTTAGTTATGTTCCTAAATAATTATATAACATCACATGTAGGTTTTAAAGGTAATTTTGCCGTGTTCAATATTAATTATTATAAGGTACTGTAAATGTATGTAACTGTTATTGTACTGTTACAATGTTGGGATTCTATTTTATTTTATTATTTTATCATTTAAGTAATATTTAAGATGTGAGAATAAATGAATTCAGTACGGAAGACGAGAGAAAGGTAGGGCAGAATTGTTAGACGGGTCTGCGTGCCGAATTCTAAACCCTTTGAAAATGCAATGTTCGTTCGTTCGTTCGCTCTCTTTCTCTCTTTCTCTCTCTCTCTCTCTCTCTCTCTCTCTCTCTCTCTCTCTCTCTCTCTCTCTCTCTCTCTCTCTCTCTCTCTCTCTCTCTCTCTCTCTCTCTCTCTCTCTCTCTCTCTCTCTCTCTCTCTCTACGCGTGTATGTTCCCATCAGCCTTAACGACCCAGGACATGTGGTATAAAGATATTCTGTTATAACTGTCATGAATAATATTAAATTTTGTTGAATACTTCAAATATCAAATTATTGTATTACAATGTTTGCGTAATTAGCATCGCTTGTTTATTTTATTTCAGGAAGTCAAATACGAATCTGACTTGAAGGATACCAGGGTGCTAAAATACAAAGTTCGTCTTCCCCTACCCACTCTGCCTGCCCTTCCTACTTCGCCTTCTCCCACGCTCTTTGGTGTAGATCTAGTACGCGGAGACCTAAAGGTAAAACTTGTATATTTTTGTTTTCATTATTTCAAACAATGAGTTGTGACAGCATGTTTTGTACGATCTAGCGGCGAATTTTAGACGGGCCTGCGTTTCACAATTTTCAACCCTTTTAAATTAAAATTCGTTCGTTGGTTCGTTCGGAGTCTAATATTGTTGTTATTACCGTTATCAAGCAGTTTTATCCCAAACGACTCCAGTAATAACTGATGCGATTTCAGATGCTCCCAAATCAGCAATCATTAGATGCTGCCAAATCAGCAATCATTAGATGCTGCCAAATCAGCAATCATTAGATGCTGCCAAATCAGCAATCATTAGATGCTGCATGTTTAACTGTCCTCTGATTCAAATATAAACGAGAAGGCACATATCTGTGAACTGTGAAGAACTAACAAATACCGCAGCAGAACATGAAATGTGAATGGAGTCGGGATTATAGTTTTTGCTGACAGATATACCCGGCTCGCAGTTTCTTGTAAACTGCTGCTTGCCTACGTTTGTCATTTTTATGTGTACATCCTCGGCTGTGAATGGAGGCGAGGCTGTTCTGTCTTACATTTCATATTCTAAGCGCAGTTCTAGACCCGCGCCTGAAAACAAATAAGGTGTCATAGAAATCTTGGTGCAGTTTTAAGCTTTGATAACTTTAGAAGTGCAAATGCTACAAACTTCAGATAAACATCATTTGAAAGTTTTAGTTATTTGGATTTGTTTTACACTTATTTATATTTTTGAATTTTGAATAATACATTTTTAATATTTTGTTTCAGTCCTGATTGATTGAAGATGGCAAACTTTGAAGAAAAAGTCAGCTGCGTTCTCTAGTTAACTGAACTCAAGTCCACAATAGCAGTAAGAAGAAAATTCGCTTCCCACTATAGGAAGGAGGCTCCCCACAGAAATTTAATTAACAACTGGATGAAAAAAATTCAGGGTAACTGCCTCAATTCACGATAAGCCTAGATCCAGAAGATTCCGAGCGAGTAAAGAGACTGTAGGTGAAACTGAGAAGACATTTGAAGAGTCCTCAAAGAAATTAGTACGTCGTGCGTCTGCTGAATTGAACATACCAAACACCAATTTTAAATTTCTGTGGGGAACCTAAGAAAGCGAATTTTTTTTTCTTTTTCTTACTTGCTATAGTGGACCAGTTTAACTAACCAGAGATCTGGTAAAGTCTCTTTTTTGTGGCTCATCAGATGATAAGCCTCCTTCTTTTGATTAATGATGTCCACCAGTGTTGAATGGCTGTGTACAGGACCACGGTGTTAAGAGGATGTTTGGAAGCTCCAGTGTTAAAGACTCGTCAGAGTGTTGCTCGTGGTTTGAATATGGAATGTCAACTCGACCTACGCAGGGGTGTGTAAGCATGAAGTGAGAGTGTAATACGCGAATGATAAGAAGAGTTCGTGGTGTTGACAATTGGTCTTTTTCTCACACTCATGTATGGCTGGAAGTCATCGACACCAACGACTGTGTACCTTTGCTACAGTTTAATTGGACGTACACACTCGACAGCACAGATAGTGACAAATCACAGGTTGGCATAATACATCATGGTACAGTGGATAAATAGTCTTGCAATGATACATGGGCACTCATGTAGAATAATAGCATAATGGACTGTCAGTAGACAAGCACTCAGTATTGCCCATATATATATATATATATATATATATATATATATATATATATATATATATATATATATATATATATATATATATATATATATATATATATCATCTGAGTTTACTGACAAAAGCACGTCAGTTTATAAACAATATTCAAGATGGCTTCTAGACCTAACCTCGTCTAGCGAAGATTCCTTAAAAATAATGTTCAGCACATATTTTTCATATAATCATATTGAACCGCTAGTAATCGGTTCTCATGTGTAGCAGTGATCTCTGGACTCATCAAGCGATAATACGGGGCATCCCTTTTCTCTTCTTGAAAGTCATAAAATATTTGAATACAAGATGGCTTCTTTCGTGAGCTGTCACTCACGTTTGGATACAGATAAAGAATCTGTATTAAAGTTAGTCATTCATTAAATGTTCTCATTGCTCTGTAGATTCTATTATGATACAATTGACTTCATCATACAAGATATAGTGCTGCTAGGAATGAATGTCGTTTTCATCTAGATAAATATTTCCTCAGACGTACAAATCGTGCCTATCGAAAAACGGTGGCTTCGTAAGAGAGTTCATAAGGAGAATCTTTTGTTACCTTGGTATCAGAAATATGATTCTGCCATTCCTTGGCAATAAGAATAAACACTGGGGTAAAGCATACACGATAGGTCTAGACGACTATCACTTTCCCCATAAATACTGAGATCACTTTTCCCGGCGACAAGCCGATACAGAAAAACACGGCCCATCATCAGGGCGAAGCCAAATCACACCTCTCCAGCGACACATCCGCCGAACAGCCCTTTGACCTTTCTATCGACCAAAGACCATATAGTTCGACTTAGATATGTAAAGATATACAGATATAAGACAGACTCGTCCTACTTAGACAAACAATACACATAAATTCAGGCCATAGATACACTGAAGCAAGAACAATCTATTCCTACCCAAACAAAGAATAAATCGCAGTAAAACTGGATTCATCCGCGGAGTTCGATCGAAACTCCTTTCAAGGGGAAGTAACTCAATATTGACTTTTCCTTAAGCAAAGAAGAGTATCTATTTTGTTTACAAAATATTTGCGAACATAACAAGCATACAAATGTATTATATTGTAAGATATCAAAGACTGCACGTAACAAGATCGCAGTTGGCTTTTTCTTCAAAGTTTGCCATCTTCAATCAGAGGGACTGAAACAACAAATAAAAATTAAAAATGTATTATACAAAATTCACAAAACTTCAAAGTGAATCATTAAATTTCTGTACAATAATACTGAAATCACTTATTTCGAAGGAACCCCACGTTTCTAAATGTCTTCCAAAGTTCACAACAATAAAATCAAACATGGGGTCATTCCAGTTTATCTACAAAAGCCCTGTTACATTCACACATGAACTTAGTAAACTGAGGTGAGAAGTTTGAGAACTGCAAGCAGATATGGTGCTGACGTGTTTCTCTGCCAGCTAGGGCTCATGATGACAACTTTACCGGCCTGCTGTAATTTAAATCTTCATCTTTCCACCCACACAAATGTTCCACGTGTCCTGTTCGTACGAAATTTTAGACTCGTTGCCATGTTCCGCTTCGTTTTAAGAGAAGGTGAAACCTAGTTTGTGTGTTTTAATTGTTTTCCCCCCTTTTTAGCATTTTCTGTTCGTCGCTAACGAGAGCACGGAAACAAAAGTTATCGTGGAATAAAAAAATACATATTTTCCACCGAAACACTCATTTTCCTTTGACTTGGAAACGCCACTGAACTAGCCTGTAAGGAGGAGTCTAGACAATCGCTTCCGGTGCAATTAGACATATGGCTTTGGCTGGTCTGGCTACTGTAAGGTTTTTATATGTACCTATGTGTTCTCTAGTATGTCCCCCCCCCCCCCCCCCCCAACGGAGAACCGCTATATATATATATATATATATATATATATATATATATATATATATATATATATATATATATATATATATATATATATATATATATATATATACATAGAAGAAGAAGAAATATACGAAGAAGAAGAAATATACAGATACTGCAAGTGTAGTTTACATGGGTCTCCTAGGAGATTATGACATAAAGAAAGAACAGACTATTTGCTCCCTCAAGTATGTCGTAAAAGACGACTTAAGATGCGGTTGTGCACGGGACTAGGAAAATCACTATGTCAAACAAATTGCCATAGAAACCATTGCATGGGCTTTGACCCAGGTGTCCTGCAACAGAACTAGCTCCAGTTGTGGTCCAATGCTCCATAGGTGGTGACAGAGAAAATGGTGATGATAGAATACACACACACACACACATATTTATATAAGTTCAATTCTATACCGAAACTGATGACAATATAATCATATATATAAAATCCCAGCTTTTTCCGTCAGTGCGTAACGCTAAGGGATGCAACTTTGGTTGAAAGTTAGACATTAATTATATAATTTCCCTTATATGTATTCTCCCGAAAATAGTAACACTTACCAAAGAACAATGTGGTGATGCACAGTGATTTTAAAAAATATTTTTGAATAAGTAAAATTGCCGTTAGGTATAGGTGTTTTTGAATTTAATTCCCGTCTTGTGACGGGCTTTTACACGAGTAGTTTTAATAATCTGCAACAAGAAACAATTTACACAAATGTATACAGTTAAATATAAACAGTACAAGCGTATGGGCATATGCTCTAACGGACACTACAACCTATTACTACTGAGAACATCAAAAGGACTCCCTGTTGTGTAATTATTCCGATACGCCAGTACAACTATATTTACAGCATGAGGATTGTCAAAACAATTGCCTATTCCACAGAGTTCGCTGCATGCAAAATTAACAATAGATATTGAAACCCGTAGTTTGGTTGGAAACATGTAATTATCACCACAAGACATGGATTCAAAGACTGTCAGCAAAATGTTTGTCTACAAAAAAAATCCACAGAAACTCAAACACGACGTTCTAAGGACCCCCCTGTCGTTTATGTCAGAACTTGAGAAAGCATGCCCAATAATAACCGAAGAGCATATCCGTCTCTGTCGAAATCTGAAAACATGAGATCTTATTTCTAACTGCATCCAAACACGATTATCCCACCTCCGTAAACGATGAACCCTGTTTAGAATTGAGCATAATAAGCGTGATATATGATGATAAAATGATATCAAAGAGACATTACGTTTTATGTACTATAACGGCCAATGAAATATTACCCGAAACAGAGGAGCCGCGCATGTAATTGTGTGTAGGAATAACTGTTATGCTCACATGCTTTGAAGATCAATAGATCTGAGGTTCATCACAAATATATACCTCACGTTAAAAGAAGTGATTATGCCTTTAGCTCCATTGACTTTTTTATTATTCGTTACCCTTTAGCTCTCCAAGAAGCACAGGCTTTTAACAAGCAAATGACCCATTACCTGACTTACCTCCTCTCGTGTACCATCAGCTCAAGATCCTGTCATGTACTATCAGCTCAAGGTCCTGTCTTGTACCATCAGCTCAAGGTCCTGTCATGTACCATCAGCTCAAGCTCCTTTCATGTACCATCAGCTCAAGCTCCTGTCATGTACCATCAGCTCAAGCTCCTGTCATGTACCATCAGCTCAAGGTCCTGTCATGTACCATCAGCTCAAGCTCCTGTCACGTACCATCTGTCATGCACCATCAGCTGCTCATGTACCATCAGGTCCTTAGCTCAATGTACCATCAAGCTCAAGGCTCAAGGTCCTGTCATGTACCATCAGCGCAAACTCCTGTCATGTACCATCAGCTCACGGTCCTGTCATGTACCATCAGCTCAAGCTCAAGTACCATCAGCCCAAGCTCCTGTCATGTATACCATCAGCTCAAGGCCCTGTCATGTACCATCAACTCAAGCTCCTGTCTTGTATACCATCAGCTCAAGGTCCTGTCATGTACCCTCAACTCAAGCTCCTGTCTTGTATACCATCAGCTCAAGCTCCTGTCATGTATACCATCAGCTCAAGCTCCTGTCATGTATACCATCAGCTCATGCTCCTGTCATGTATACCATCAGCTCAAGGTCCTGTCATGTACCATCAGCTCAAGGTCCTGTCATGTACCATCAGCTCAAGGTCCTGTCATGTACCATCAGCTCAAGGTTCTGTCATGTAATATCAGCTCAAGCTCTTGTACCATCAGCTCTAGGTCCTGTCATGTATACCATCAGCTCAAGGTCTTGTCATGTACTATCAGCTCAAGGTCCTGTCATGTACCATCAGCTCACGCTCCTTTCATGTACCATCAGCTCAAGCTCCTGTCATGTACCATCAGCTCAAGGTCCTGTCATGTACCATCAGCTCAAGCTCCTGTCATGTACCATCAGCTCAAGGTCCTGTCATGTACCATCAGCTCAAGCTCCTGTCATGTACCATCAGCTCAAGCTCCTGTCATGTACCATCAGCTCAAGGTCCTGTCATGTACCATCAGCTCAAGCTCCTGTCATGTACCATCAACTCAAGCTCCTGTCTTGTATACCATCAGCTCAAGGTCCTATCATGTACCATCAGCTCAAGCTCCTGTCATGTATACCATCAGCTCAAGGTCCTGTCATGTACCATCAGCTCAAGCTCCTGTCATGTACCATCAGCTCAAGCTCCTGTCATGTACCATCAGCTCAAGCTCCTGTCATGTACCATCAGCTCAAGCTCCTGTCATGTACCATCAGCTCAAGCTCAAGTACCATCAGCTCAAGGTCCTGTCATGTACCATTAGCTCAAGCTCCTGTCATGTATACCATCAGCTCAAGGTCCTGTCATGTATACCATCAGCTCAAGGTCCTGTCATGTACCATCAACTCAAGCTCCTGTCTTGTATACCATCAGCTCAAGGTCCTGTCATGTACCATCAACTCAAGCTCCTGTCTTGTATACCATCAGCTCAAGCTCCTGTCATGTATACCATCAGCTCAAGCTCCTGTCATGTACAACATCAGCTCAAGCCACTGTCATGTATACCATCAGCTCAAGGTCCTGTCATGTACCATCAGCTCAAGGTCCTGTCATGTACCATCAGCTCAAGGTCCTGTCATGTACCATCAGCTCAAGGTCCTGTCATGTACCATCAGCTCAAGGTCCTGTCATGTACTATCAGCTAAAGGTCCTGTCATGTACCATCAGCTCAAGCTCATGTACCATCAGCTCAAGGTCCTGTCATGTACCATCAGCTCAAGGTCCTGTCATGTACCATCAGCTCAAGGTCCTGTCATGTACCATCAGCTCAAGGTCCTGTCATGTACTATCAGCTCAATGTCCTGTCATGTACCATCAGCTCAAGCTCATGTACCATCAGCTCAAGGTCCTGTCATGTACCATCAGCTCAAGGTCCTGTCATGTACCATCAGCTCAAGGTCCTGTCATGTACTATCAGCTCAAGGTCCTGTCATGTACCATCAGCTCAAGCTCATGTACCATCAGCTCAAGGTCCTGTCATGTACCATCAGCTCAAGGTCCTGTCATGTACCATCAGCTCAAGGTCGTTCCATATTTTCATCGTCGCCTTCATTTCTATCTCCAGTTCTCTCCTTTGTTTTTCGGGGGGGGGGGGGGGAATATCTTTACCTCTTTTACCATGGGGATTCAAGAACAAGGACTGCCTGGTAATACCCATCAAAATATTTCATGAGTGCGTGCCCTTTTCATCTCTAGTCTTTTTCTCATCTCTTGTTCCATTGGCACTTGCCTAATTCTTGTCACCAGTTCCACATTGGTGTCTAATTTTTGTCAACTATTCCACATTGGTGTCTAATTTTTGTCAACTATTCCACATTGGTGTCTAATTTTTGTCAACTATTCCACATTGGTGTCTAATTTTTGTCAACTATTCCACATTGGTGTCTAATTTTTGTCTACTATTCCAAATTGGTGTCTAATTCTTGTAATCTATTCCACATTGGTGTCTAATTTTTGCCACCAGTTCCACATTGGTGTCTAACTCTTGTCGTCAATTCCACATTGGTGACCTTGTATTACCCTTTCAATCATTTCTGTTCTACGCAAGCACCAAACTCTTTAACTTCTTGATTGGCGTTTTTGTTTTCTCCATGTTTCCAAGCGCTTCATTTCCTTTCATTTAGAACTTATATCGGAATACCACATTTCATGTGAACGAAATAATAGATTATCTGCTGTGTGGTCTGGTGATATCCATGTTGCTTTATGTATTCTTGTATGTGGAAAGATACTTCCTCCTATAGCCAGTTGATTTGAAGCACAGACGTTTGTGAATAGTTCCTTATTGTTTATTGAAGGCCTGTGCTCCTTGGGCAACTAAAAGGTATTGATTGATTGACAGCACATCTGTGGATTGTGTAATGATGTTACGGTATATGTTATTAACGCCGTCTGCTAAAGGTTAGCAGACGTGCAATTGTAAAGGTTAAGACATTTAATATATTGCGATAGATGTTTCAATTATTGAACGCTCCATACACGATCGATTATGACGTGTCTAGCGTTGTTTGGGTCACAGTCGGTAACTAGGAGACGCTACCCTTTGTTACTTGACCGCCAAGCTGAATAGCTGCGTTTCTAACCTTCCAATTCAATGGCATGATATAGCCATTTATATGTGCATTTATGATGGACCAGGGTCAGTCCTAGAACTCTATATGAGAGGAAACTTATGGAGGTTAGTGTTTAACTAGAATCCTCAGAAGGAGGAGAATAATCGTCAAATTCGTATGAAATATTCAGACTCGCAGTCTCACTGTCGGCAGGTAGCCTTGTCTATCTGCGCGTGCATATAGCTGTGATGTTCTGACGACAATACTGCATTGTATCCTTAAACGGACATTGACACGTAAACCAGCAGTCTACGTTATTGATTAATTTATGCATGACTTATACGGACTTATGTTCTGCTCATATTTGAAATGATCATCCGGTGTGTACATGTGATTAAATATTACGGACTCAACCTGAAGGCATTAATTACTTCATTAATGTTGCTGAGTTCAAGTATTACATGTTACTTCTTCATACCATGCTACTGGGTTGTATGAACGCTTCACCCTAATTCGCGTAATGATAAAACAAGCACGATGAACAAGAAATCACTAAAATAACTATACTCAGCACATGATCTTCAACCGGCAAATAACTCAGCAACAAAGTGGCGCCCAACGTGGGGATCGAACACACGACAGAAAAAGGAAACAAACTTCTGTTCCTTACGCACATGTTAACCACAATATTTACGATCAAGTTTCGATCACATGATCCAGTCGAAGATGACGTCGTACTCATTATAATGCCTAACAACGTGACGTCACCGAAAGTCGTGTAGGTGAACTGTCGGAGAAACCAAAGCCGTTTTCTAAGTCTAACCAGGGGAAACATGAGCCATTGAAGCAAACACACGATATGGACTACAGGAGCAGACAGTCAGGGGCATTAGCCTAGCTGTTGACGACCTCTAGCACTGATCTAAGCAACGGAAAAGATAAGTCTAGTTGTTTAACTGTCGTCATTGCAAACAGTAATACTGAGTCCATGCCTTTTGCCTGCATAGGCATGTTTTTTCTGAATGTGTTTCATGTATTTTTTTGGTTGTTTTAATGTGTTGTTAATTAGCGGGCCGGTTGGAGGGAACTGAAATCTCTGGGGAATGTCGCGAACAGCTGACCACCTAGATTTCAGTCGGTCTTAGGGCAGTTAAACGATTGCACTTTTGGAAGCCCCATTGAGGTTTGCCGGTGGACTGCCTGTCCAGATCTGCTATCGTTCGACGGTTTGTGTTAGCTGTGCCGTTCCGTAGATAACTGGCGTATTTTATTTGTACTAAGTTCACATTTTTATTCAGTTTTGTATCATGCTCGTTAACTATTTCGTCCAGTCTACTCTTACTATCATTTATTTTATGATTGTTAAATGTTCGTCCGTTATGAGTCCTGTGATGTCATCATTTTTTGCAGTCATTTTTTTTGTGTACTTTGCATATTCAGTTGACCTCGGGTCAATCCTTGACCCTTCGTTTTCCGTGTGACACTTCCGCTTGTTTTATTTAGTTCATAAATTCATTTTTAATTGTGAAAATGTCTTGTTTGCGTCTTGACATTGTTTGTACCCTTTAGTTGCATCATTGTTTTGTTTGTCCTCATGATATATATTAAATACTACATTAATAATATGATATTATATTCAATAATACACTTGTAATTTAATTTAATTAATTTTTTCTGATATTTAAGGTTAATATGGGACATTGCATAATTATGCAGTGATAGTCCAAGAAATTAGCACTACAATTTATAAGAGATGCCTAGGGCATAATAATATAATATATATATTGACCAAATAAAATAATCTTATAGTCTACCTTTGAGGTAACAGACCCATTGTATATTATTTAATATACTTTTCTGGTACTAAGAGAGTGACTTAGTACATTGAACAATATAATTACTAGGAATCATGCCCAACATTATTGGATATTAAGATTAATTGTGTGATGTAATTACATTATAGTTAACAGATATCATAACTATTTATGATATAGTTAGTACTTAGATACAATATTGTTACAAAATATTGTCTATTAGTTGAACTTAGACATAAGAGTTCAGTACTATTGTGATTATTTTATATTGAATATTCCTAAGTTGAGTAAGTATAATAATTACTCTGAAGCTACTATTGACTATTTTAATCAGTAATTATCAATAATTACTTACCAGATAAAAGTCAAAATGCTTACTATAGACCATTTCGTTAAAATTGGTAAAGAATATGGTTATAAATCTCAAGAACTTCGTCAGTTTGCTGAGGCAGAACTGGAAAAAACATAAAGCAGAAATGGAGGAACGTGAAAAAAAAGAAGCAGAGAAAAAGGCTGCATTAAAGAAAGAGGAAGAGGAACAAAAGGTTGCATTAAAGAAAGAGGAGGAGGAACGTGAAAGAAAGGAAGCAGAACGTGAGATGAAGCAAATTGCCAAGGAAAATAGATTAAGAGAGATTGCTCAACGTGAAAGAGAAGAGCAAAGAGCAATTGCCAGACAGGAAGAAGAGAATAAATTGAAACGAGAGGAAATTATTTTACAACAAGAAATGGAATTGGCGCATATTAAATTGGAGACAGCAAGATTACAAGCACAAAGTGCTGATGCAAACCAGAATAATAACGCACAAAATGGATCGTCATCCAGCCAAACTAAACATTTCTACAACTTTAAATTACCCACTTTCAACTTAAACGTGGACGACCTTTCATCATTCCTGTCACGTTTTGAACAGACTTGCAAAACAAATCATTTGCCCGAAGTCATGGGTACTCAAGTTAAATGAATTCTTGGTTGGAGAACCATTGACGGCTTCTCAAAATGCTGACCGATCAATAGCAAATAACTACGGTGCTATTAAGTCCTTGCTTTTACGAAGGTTTCACCTGGACGAGGAACACTGTAGGTTGAAATTTAAGGGAATTTTACCTGAATCTCCAAAAGATTTTGCAGGATTCATTGCGAACATACGCAATACATTTAATAGATGGGTTGAACTGGCAGAAGTCAACAAATCGTACGACAAATTAGTTGATTTACTACTACGGGATAAGGTATTATCTTCGGTTAGCCAACCATTCTTTGCATATTTGCAGGAGCGTAAACCAGGTACTATTGACGAGTTGGAAAAAATTTCTTTAAACTACTGTTCGGCACATCCGAATGCGAACATTTCTAACTCTTCATTAAGAGAACCTCTACCTGTGGTGTCTAATATGGCCTACAATCATAATAACAAACAAAGACATCACAGTGTAGACAGAAGTAGGTTCCAAAGAAATCACAATGTTAACTTTCAGAAGGGACATAATAATGATTTCAACAATAAAAATGAGTTCAACAGAGGTAGATCACGAGATATAAATTATTCACCTCAAATAAACTACCACAATAGTCAACATAACACTAATTATAATCGATCACATACCCCCAATAATAACAATAACTGGAATGGTAATAATCATGGCTCGAGACATCGAGATAATAGTTACTATAGAGGACGACGAGATAATTCTAACAATTATACTCGTAATCGATCTCATTCTCGGGGATCATCTCAGTACAACCATAATACAGGGGCGGCAGTTACAAATAATACTACCCCTATAGCTCAGGTCCCACTTGACGATAATACAACACAGTCTTCTGCTGCATGTTTTGCTATTAATTATAATGTGGCAAATAGTTGCCAACAATGCAATCTTATTTTTCAGAAGGCGAAAGAAACCGTGCTTAACTGCGGACATATTACACCAGAGGTAGGTCTTGCAGTCAACGATGGAACAGGCTCACTAATTTTTAACAGGGGAATCGTTAATGGATCCGTCGTCTCAGTGCTGAGAGATTCAGGATCCACAACGATTGGTGTACATCAGTCGCTGGTACATCCTAGCTGTGCGACAGGAGAATATGTACGCTGCATGACATTTGGTGGAACTATTGAGTTCTACCCCACAGCTATTGTTCATATTAGAACACCCTTTTTCAAGGGAATGTAAAAGTATGTATGCTAAAAAAGTCTATTGCTGATCTGATGGTTGGTCGTATACACGGCAGTAAAGATTGTACTCCAGATGAGATCATAGAATGGGAGAAACATAACCTATGCACTGGAAACGCCGTGACGACTAGAGCGCAGACTCAACTCATGGAGAAAGTTAGTGATAATAAGATGGATGCAGACAACCAAGAGGAGTTTGTAGTCAATTCACCTATTGACAGGGAACCATTTGAAACTAAACAAAAAGAGGATAAATCTTTAAAAAAAAAATTTTTAAGCTGGTTGATAAAGTTGACAATCTATCCTCAGGTAATAATAAGAAACATTGGTTTGTTATTAAAAATGACATATTGATTAGATGTTTTAATGACAAATCACAAATGAAACAACAAGTTATGGTCCCGTATACTTTTAGACGGTACATTCTTCAACATGCGCATGACTCACAGTGTGCTGGACATATGGGATATACTCGAACACGATCTCGAGTACTGTCTTCATTCTTTTGGCCAGGAGTGTCAAGAGATATTTCGCAGTATGTACGTTCCTGTACTACATGCCAAGAAGTGAAAGCACGTGGAGCTTTTCACACGGCGCCTATTCAGGCTTGCGATATCTCAGTAAGGCCGTTTGACAAGATGGCCATAGATATTATTGGTCCATTGCTACCATCGGCCAGAGGACATAGATTCGTCCTTATGTGCATTGATTTGTGCACACGATGGCCAGAAGCTATCCCATTAAAGACCACCACTACCACAGATGTAGCTGATGCACTACATCTCATCTTTTCTAGAATAGGGTTTCCTAGAAAACTTTTATCAGACCATGGGTCACAGTTCATATCTGACACCATGAAGGAAGTCATGAAAACCTGGAACATTGATAGGAATTTAAGTAGTATTTATCATCCTATGAGTAATGGTGCAGTTGAAAGACTTAACCGTACAATTAAACAACTACTACATAAGGTTACTGTTAAGCACCCTCATGACTGGGACAGAGCACTCCCAGCTGTTCTATTTGCTTATCGGGAGGTACCGCATGAACAAACTGGCTTCTCTCCCTTTGAATTAGTTTTTGGTGCTCCCCCAAGAGGTCCTATGGGACTAATAAAAGACTTATTAATTGACACGGAGATAACTCAGGACACTCAGTCATCTTACGAGTATGTGATTAATCTTCGGAAGAACATTATTGAGTCTTGCCAGTTGGCAACAGCTTCTTCTGAGGCTGCAAAAGCTAAGGCTCGATCTCTACAAAATAGGTCTCGACGATTACGCCAATTATTCAAAGGCGATGAGGCTTATGTGTTACTTCCTCACAATAACAATAAATTATTGATATTTGGAATGGTCCTTACAAAGTCATTGATAAAATTTCCGACGTTGATTACGTCTTAGATATCAAGGGACACAAAAAGATATTTCATATTAACATGCTCAAGCAATTTCATACACGTCCTGAACACTTACAGTCAATTTTTCATGAACTAGATGACACCACAATATCTACTTGTTATTATTCTAACTTATCCATCATCCAGGAAGAAGAATCTTCTTTTCCTGAGGTACAGTTACCGTTACCGGTACCAGTAGTTCAACCTACTGAATCTTGGCGGGATGTAACCATTTCTTCAACGGTTACACCGCAACAGCATCTACAGATTGCTAATCTATTACAATCTTATCCAGATGTGTTGACCGACGTCCCGGGTCGCACATCGGCTATCAGTCATGACATTACTCTCAATGACGATACACCTATTCGTGTACATCCCTATTCGGTTCCTTTACATTTCCTTGCTAAAACTACTAAGGAACTTGAACAGATGTTGTCTCTGGGAATCATTGAGACTAGTAATTCGCCATTCTCTTCTCCATTAGTGATTGTCCGGAAGAAGGACAATAACATCAGACTATGTGTTGATTATAGAAAATTAAATGCTAAGACTATAGTTGACAGCGAACCACATCCACTTATCGACGACTTACTGCCACGTCTATCCAACGCAACTATATTTAGTAAGATAGACTTAACTAAAGGTTATTGGCAGATACCACTGACCGAAAAGGCTAAGTACTACACCGCATTTTCCACTCCACAAGGTCTATACCAGTGGAATGTGATGCCTTTTGGGCTTGTTAATGCGCCAGCTACCTTCATTCGCCTGATGCGACAAATTTTATCAGGTAGACCAGACGTTATTACATATATTGACGACATATGCTTGTTTAGTTCGTCGTTTGAGGAACATGTTTCGGGACGTAGATATGTTTTCGACACTCTAAGGAATTATCATCTAACTGCTAAACCTACAAAGGTGCAGATCGCGTGTAATGAGATAACCTTTTTGGGACATATCATTGGAGCGGGATATATCCGAACGTTACCTAGTACGGTCTCCAAAATTCTAAACATAGCAGTTCCTCAGACGAAGAAACAGGTCAGGAGTTTGTTAGGACTTGTTCAATATTACAGTAGATTCATACCAAACTTGTCATCCATCACGGCTGTATTGTCTTCATTGTTAAAAAAAGACATGCCGGTGAAGGTGACATGGACTGGTATATGCAATGAAACTTTCAACAAAATTATAAATTTGTTTTCGCATGAACCAATTTTAAGACTTCCCGATGCTTCCAAAAGATTTTTCTTACGAACAGATGCTAGTAACTACGGCATCGGTGCATGCCTGCTCCAGAACCATGATGGCGTTCTACATCCTACCTTATATATTTCAAGAAAGCTAAAGCCGGCAGAAACAAAGTATTCCACAGTGGACAAGGAACTTTTATCACTTATATGGGCAATCACGAAACTAGAGAAGTTCTTGCTTGGTGCTCCATTCACCATACAGACTGACCAGCGTGCTGTAGCATCTTTGCGTAGATCAAACCACAAAAGTCCAAAACTCGCCAGATACGCGATCATCCTGCAGCCATTTGAATTCTCCATTGAACATATTCCTGGCACTGAAAACATTGTGGCGGATGCTTTGTCACGTAATCCTATTGACGACGAATAATCAACATTGACATTCCTAAAATACGTCAATCATCACTACATTGGATAGAACGAAGTATCAACTATAAGGGAACTAACCTTGACTTCAATTTAATATTTATAAACACTATATGCATCACAGAATTGAACTAAAGACAATCAAGGTATGCATATTGACATTGAAACTTCGTCTAACGTCCATACACAATATATAAATATTCGTTGAACAATCATGGAACAATATCTGACGACAAGTCGAACTTATTATCCTATGTGCACTTAATTCTTGGATCCTAGGATAATTGACATTTCTGTCCGACGTAAATGCTTCAACACTTTGTCTAAAAGAATTCATCAGGATCAGGACTACGGATGGATCATCATATCCTATACTAATTAATTAATTAACTTAACTTCTTAATTGAATTAATATCAATAAAATGAAATGTGAGAAAAAAATGAAATGAAAAACAAAAAAAGAACGAAATATGAAAAGAAGAAATTATGAAAAGAGAAAATAAATCTCACACAAGTATTAGATTAATATTTTTTTTTAATGTACCTATACGTTATTTAGTTAGTTAAATTAGATAGTTATTATTCACTAACACTTAACACACACAATTAAGTTAAACTTATATTCGAATTTCTTTCTATTTCTTCTCACTTATTTGTCTTTTCTTCTCTCATAACATCGCGTTACATTAGAATCTTAATAATTTAACTCTTAGTTTAATTAATTAATTTAATTTTAATTAGTCAAATTAATTCCTATATGACATACTAATACGACAGACCTTACTTTAATTTAATTCTATCATTCACTATTGACATTAGACATTTTATTTAGTTGATATAATAATATGCATAATATTGATATATAATATGATTAATGTTAGATGACTATGACAAATAGTTAGTTGACATGACCGCGACACGGTTCTACTCAGAACATCGTCGGCCATATGTCACAATTGTGTTAAATTTTTTTGAAAAATTGTTAAGTCGGATAGATCTTGAAAAAAAATCTATCGATTTTTTTTTCCCCGGTGTACAGGGAATTGTTACGGTATATGTTATTAACGCCGTCTGCTAAAGGTTAGCAGACGTGCAATTGTAAAGGTTAAGACATTTAATATATTGCGATAGATGTTTCAATTATTGAACGCTCCATACACGATCGATTATGACGTGTCTAGCGTTGTTTGGGTCACAGTCGGTAACTAGGAGACGCTACCCTTTGTTACTTGACCGCCAAGCTGAATAGCTGCGTTTCTAACCTTCCAATTCAATGGCATGATATAGCCATTTATATGTGCATTTATGATGGACCAGGGTCAGTCCTAGAACTCTATATGAGAGGAAACTTATGGAGGTTAGTGTTTAACTAGAATCCTCAGAAGGAGGAGAATAATCGTCAAATTCGTATGAAATATTCAGACTCGCAGTCTCACTGTCGGCAGGTAGCCATGTCTATCTGCGCGTGCATATAGCTGTGATGTTCTGACGACAATACTGCATTGTATCCTTAAACGGACATTGACACGTAAACCAGCAGTCTACGTTATTGATTAATTTATGCATGACTTATACGGACTTATGTTCTGCTCATATTTGAAATGATCATCCGGTGTGTACATGTGATTAAATATTACGGACTCAACCTGAAGGCATTAATTACTTCATTAATGTTGCTGAGTTCAAGTATTACATGTTACTTCTTCATACCATGCTACTGAGTTGTATGAACGCTTCACCCTAATTCGCGTAATGATAAAACAAGCACGATGAACAAGAAATCACTAAAATAACTATACTCAGCAAATGATCTTCAACCGGCAAATAACTCAGCAACAAATGACTTCTCATTATCGCCCACAGTTGTCAACATTGTCCTCGAGAAAATCTTGCTAGAGGTTTTGGAAATCCATAAAGAAGCAAAAAGTGGTGATGGTATCTATCCTTATAATCTACAATTCGCGTATGACAGCGGTACAGTGGCTAGAGATGAACAAATGTAACTAGAACTAATAACAAGGCATGAAAACCACCTCCAGATAATCTTGTCTGGGAGATAAACGTAAAAGAAAATGCAGCTCATGATAAAGTGAAAAAGAAATCGCAAGAAATAAAGATATTAATGAAGAAAACCTGTAGAAGTAACCCAGCTGAAATCGTCGTAATTTTCCTTAACGCTCCATGTGGAGCACTGAGGCCCCCTTCCCTGCAGGTAATTCTTTCTTCCAGGAAACCTGAATCAAGCATTCACAATCTCTTGCAGCGGTGGTTTACTTTACAGGCTAAGATTGACAACCCCAAGCACAACCTCATAATAGTTGCCTTGTACGACATGCCTGCAGCTCAAATACCTGGGCGATAATACTCGCTTAAATTTATGGAGGTCACAACGCCTGATAAATATGGCGTCCGACTTGCAGGTTGGATATTTGAAAGATTCATCCGGCACGTGATCCGCAGTGTTTAAACTATAAATCGTGTACATGTTGGTCAGTGTCGCGACCTGACAGGTTTGTACATGTCTTTTTAAAATCAAAATGGTTGTCGGGAGAAATAATTGTGTGTAAACGTGGTCAATCAGTGTTGCGACATGAATGGAGAGATTTATCTCCCATGATGCAAGCATTGCGCAGTTCGCGAAACAGAATCTGAGCCATAGAATACAGGTTTTGCGTTTCCTGAAGTATTTATTTATGCAAATTTGGGAAGACTTTGGAACTGTATTGTTTTCATTTAAGGTACACCACAATGCAGTCAAATGATCAGAATGTAAATACACTTATATGGAAAAAGTAAATATGAAATGTCCACACTCAATGCAGGGACGTGTTAAAAAGATAAGTGTACGTATGAAAATGCTGGAATGATTATTACGTGCGCGTATACCTGTGTTTACCTGAGTGTATTATGTATTTTGATACGTGCTAGTGTGTCTATAGATACATGCACTGAGCCTGTCGTCTAAAAAATCTTTCATTTCTTATTTTAATATTTGCTTGCACTTATCATAGCACATCCACACTTTTCATTCATCTGTAGCAACTTGCATTTCTAAAATGCATGTGTGTGTATGTATTTTTTCTCTCAGCCACTTCTTGTAGTTCAGGCATGATTGACATAAATTATAAATAATGCTTCTCCGTCTGATCAAGGGGCTCCTGTTCCTATTGCTGTACTTCTCTTGGATGAGAGGACACTC
Source organism: Oreohelix idahoensis (assembly GCA_024509875.1). Classification (NCBI taxonomy): domain Eukaryota; kingdom Metazoa; phylum Mollusca; class Gastropoda; order Stylommatophora; family Oreohelicidae; genus Oreohelix; species Oreohelix idahoensis. Next base: position 122,490 of record JAMPIV010006152.1, on the reverse strand, counting down.
AAGTAGTTCCATTTTGGACGCGCCAAGTGACTAGTCAAATCCATTCTACAATCTGTGACTGCTTTAAAGCCTTTGTTTTCCTCCATTACGTTTAGGGCTGTTATTGGTAAAATCTTTTGTTTTCCTCTGTTGTCTTTAGGGCTGTGATTGATCCAATCATTTGTTTTCCTCTGTTTTCTTTAGGGCTGTGATTGGCCCAATCATTTGTTTTCCTCTGTTTTCTTTAGGGCTGTGATCGGTCCAATCATTTGTTTTCTTCTGCTTTCTTTAGGGCTGTGATTGGCCCAATCATTTGTTTTTCTCTATTTTCTTTAGCGATGTGATTAGTCCAAAATTCGTTTTCCTCTGGTTTTTTTGCTGTTATTAGTTCCACTATGTGTTTAAAGACTTGAAGTCATGAACAATTAACAGACAAGCAGGAAAGCCGCTGTAGGTAACAGAGAGGCGGTTTTACACAAGAATTGTATGAATATTTTTGGCCGCCTACAATGATTAATGAGGATATCCTGAACGAAGCCATTGAGATTTATTACCCGTATTAATACACTACCAACATCGCAGCTAGTCACTTTACAGGAAGCCTGCACCAGAACATTCATGGCCTCTTGTAGAGGTAATTCTATAGCAACGTGTTTTAAAATGTGAGGTTGCCAGCCCCATGTACAACCACATATTAGTCGCCTCTTACGACACGCTTGAGGGAGAAGTAGTCCGTTGTCCCTTTGTCTCCTCGGAGACCTCGCGTGAATTACACGATACACCGAATCAGTACAATAAACGAATCAATACACTCAAGGAGCATAGGACTTCTATAACCACTTGCTGAGTCCTCCTGTCACGTGCCATTTAGCTCAAGGTTTTTCCACGTTTTCCTCATCATTGTCACTTCTGTCTCCAGTTCTCTTCTCCGTGTGTTTCTCGGACTACCTCTGCTTCTCTTACCATGGGGGTTCCAGAACAAGGACTGCTCCCCTGTGCTCAGTTCTGTCTACCTCTTTCCACTTTGTTTCACACAGTTCCAGGACATCGATCTTGCAGTCCAACATTTCTGCTGCCACCTGTACCGCCTTCCCTTGTTCTTTAAATGTTCGAACATTCCAGGTGCTAAATCTGGAGGTTCTCATAGAAGAAAGAAGGTTAGTCAGCAACACAGGCTCCTTTTGGCTTTCTCTTGTGCTGCATCATTCGCCTTCCTGCCAGAAGACCTTCTCATGCTTGGTTGACTTGAGTTTTATTTTCCTTTGTTGACATGTCTATGCTTACTGAAGTTTTTTTGTGGTTTATGGTGTCTTTTTTTTTTTAAACCAGCCCATGCCTAACCCTCCTTAGTCGCTTTCTACGACATGCTTGGTAGGGAACATTGTTACTTTTCTTTGCTCCCCTCTGGAGCCCCGGTGACACGGGTGGAATCAGTACAGCATTTTTGACATTTGTACACGTCTCACGACAAGAATTCTTCAAAACATTATTACAGGAACACGAAAGAAAATAATCATGAAATGAATATGATTTCTACTCGTTTAAAATTGACAACTATTCACAGCCTGTTGTATTATTCTAACTTTCAAGGTTTTTACTCGCGTTACGGATATCAACCACAACCACAAGATCCCATGAATGAGATCTGGGATCTTTTAATGTATTCCCGTTCCTAAGGGAGCAAACGACTATTGTAATTTAAATACGTTTTTTTTTTTTTTTGTCATTCAAGTTCTATATCAACATGAGAAAATTGGTAAACACTTACTCGTTCCTTTGGCTCAGAAATCTGAGTGTTGAGGGAACTGAATAGACACTACACGTATTACATTTTATGTATCACTGAGTTTAAATGTTTGCTTGGCCCCCGAATGTCTGGGCGTCCCGTCTCCTGATTTACACATTTTTTTTTCTCTAATGATTTGTCATGTTGTCACGATCACGGAGACAGCGGCCTTGTGACCTTTGTACCCTCTTTTGAATCGAATACTAGTTAGATATAACCGATGGAGGTTGAATGGAACGTGCCTCGTCACGAGAAGGCGAAGACCTCAACGAAACGCTAGCGCTGGTATTATCAGATGCCAGTTAAGTATAACCGACGGGCTTCTTACTAGATTGACTGGAACGTGCCTCGTTTACATTGCATTAACCATTCTCAATGACAAGGAATGCCCTAATTATAACAGATGATCAGGCTGAACAAGGTAGACTCTCCCGAGAGGTGGATGAACGGAGGCAACTTCATCTAACGCTATTCCCCACTCCTCCAACTTCATCTGACGCTATTCCCCACTCCTCCAACTTCATTCAAAAAAGAAAAAAAAAAAATTCAAGTCTCAGGAAATTCTAATGTTTGTTAGCACAATATATGACTTCAGACTAAAATGCTGCCTTCGTTGAAATGTACAAATTACTGTCACAACTTTACTAGTAGATTCTGCAGAATCAAACAACTAATCGGAAATGGAAGAATGACCAATGATTGGTTTGTTTTTAAAGACTGTTTACATTGCACACTTACAACTCCATCAGTGCTCCGATCTCCTCCCTTAGATCACACAAAGAGGATCTCAGCAAAGTGCACAAAGTCCGTAGCACCGGCGAGAATCCCAATGTGTGCATATAGGAATCACACATTCTATAAATATTTTTGTGGTAGGTAGGTTTCTAATTTTTAAATTTTGCCAGGGCAGCGGCCTTATGGCCTACTCTTTACGATTTACAACTGCCGTGGGATTTTTAATGTGCGCAACTTGCACACACCAACGGTTAAACCTAGTTGGCTGTACTGTAAATAAATGAACTCGGCCTCATAACTAGTTGATTAGTTAGTATGGGATTAGTTAGCCTTAGTGACTATTATCACAGATTAACTCATCGATTAAATTAAACTGCCAGAAATTAATATATATGTACGAAAGCTAGCAAACACGCACGAGCAATATACAAAAAGGATCACAAAAACACCTCATCATGTGAAACAAATTACTACAGACACCACTGCTGACAGAGCATTTGAATGATAAATTTAGCGCTGGCTTCTTGCTGGGGTACAACTGCAGAAATGCCTCCATGCTCCATGTGGAGCGAAAAGGGAAATCAATGAATGAACGAATGAATGAATGAACGAATGAATGACATAAACAGAAGGAAGGCGGTAGACAACGCAGTAACATAACTAGATACAAGACATGCGACGTTAAACCAGACCACAACAGGACATAAGACACAACAGACTACGATGAATTATGTATCTGTGAGTGTTTATGTGTCATGTTGTAGCAGTTGTAAGAGTGTGTATGTAGAAAACGCAGGAGTACCCAAAAACATGCTTAACTCTTTAAGGGACGAGGACGGTTTCCTCATGTTTGATGCAAGTTATTTTCTGTGGTTTTGAGTTTTGATATAATGTTAAAGTTAAGAGTCGGATTTGTTCACGTTGTTTCAAAGTATGATAATGTTATACATAGTAATAAAGGACATTTAAAGAGGATTGATAAAATATAAACAAAAACGTAGTTCAAATATCAATCAATCAATCAATACCCTTTAACTCCCAAAGGAGCAAAGACCTCCAAGAAACATATGGCAATCAGGGTTGCCAATTTGGCTTTTTTGACGCCAAATTCCACAAATCTGGGTTCTTTTTTTTTTTACTATTTGGCTTAACCTTTTAGCTTATTTTGTGACGGTGTTTGGCTTTTTTTTTTCACAGTTTTCATCTGGCAACCCTGATGCCAAGTCCTCCCGTCACGTGCCATCAGCTCAAGTTCTTTCCACATCCTCCTCATCATTTTCACTTCTGTCTCCATTTTTTTATGTACCCTGCCTCTTTTACCCTGGACATTTCAGACCAAGGGCTGTCTTGTAATGCTATCACCTGGTTTCCTCAATGTATGTCCTATCCATCACTAGCGTAGTCTTCTCATCTCTTGTTCCACTGACCATTGTCTGGTTTTTGTCACACTTGTCATACCATTTCAATCCTTTTACTGGTTTTTGTCACACTTGTCATACCATTTCAATCCTTTTACTGGTTTTTGTCACACTTGTCATACCATTTCAATCCTTTTATTCTACGCAAGCATTCTTTTTTAACAGTCTGTAGCTTTTTGGTTGTTATTTTTGTTGTTCTCCATGTTTCAAAGCCAAACCACAAGACTGATTTGACATTTGTTCAAAGGTCAAGGTAGTGCTGTAGCAAATACTGCCGTAGTGGAGTGAAGTGTTCGAGACTTCACTATACCAAGTCTAGCATCGAGGTTTGGGGTGACCAGTTCCCTGCCTCGCTGCCTTTTCCTTTGCTAACCCTAGTGCAAAGTCAGGTACCCATCTACAGTTGGATAAACTGAAGTGTGTCGATATCGTGAATCGAACCTGCCAACTTTGCCGCTAACCACTCTGTCAATCGGACGCACAGGTCAAAGATACCAACCCCAAACACTGGCCTCCTGTCACGAGCGCCTAGCAAAATCGTCCTTGATTACACCTTTTCGCCCTTAAAGAGTTAAGTTTTGGAAAGAGTTAGCATTAGATGGTGATGAGGATTTAATGTTTGCAAGTTGTATTTTGTACTTACGTACGGAACAGCGAGTGCTAAGAAAATCTGTAACAGCAGCAGTGACAACAACCTGAAAAAAAGAAAACCCAAAGAAATTAGCGCTGCAGTTTACTTTCATATACATCTTTCAACATTCATTACATATACATGCTCACTTCTTCTTCAAGTACCATGCCATTGCAACGCAGACCACCATGCCTATCTACAACTTCCTATCTCATGTACTGATTATCAGTTGTTATGTTGTTGACTTCTTCCCATGCCACGATGTCAAACTGTCCAGTATATATTCTCTTTTTGTCTTCCTCTATTCCTGTTGTTACAATATATTCTGGCTTTCCTCTTCTCATAACATGCCCAACGAAAGAGAAACTGCTTCCTTTCAGAACATCCGCATTACTCATTTTAGCTGCCAATGGTATTTTTAACATTCTATCTGTAAAACCACATCTCTGTGGCCTCCAGTGAATTTCCTATTTGTTTACTAATTGCCCATGAATCACTTCCGTATGACAGGATTGGTTATATATAATACACTGAAGAACTCTCTCTCTCTGTCTGTCTGTCTGTCTCTCTCTCTCTCTCTCTCTCTCTCACATACACACACAACATTTATATTTTTTTATATTTTTCTCAGCCTCACTCCTCCTCTCTCTCACTCTCTCTGTGTATTTGTGTATATGTGTATGTATGTGTGTGCGTGTGTATCTATTGTCTCTCGTGGCCATAAACAAGCAATAAACAAGCAGGTAGTTCAGACAATGATAGACAACCAGAAACAATAACTGGTGTCAATACACCTCTTTTTTTTCCTAAAAATTTAGCTACAAAATATTGTGTCTATCTTCTCTTGTTAGGCTACATTTGCTAAAATATACCTTTATACGTATAAATAACGCCATATGGTACACAAGAATACTTAGTCGAAAGTCTTTATTTCGGTTAGGGACAAAGAATAGTCGACGCATATTCACACAGGTGCTGGCCTTCAAAGCATGTATACACTGCTTAGATATTTTAGACTACGCTGGCTTGTCTATGTCTGCCGCATGGAAGATGGTCGCATCTCCAAAGATATTTTCTACGCGCAATTGGCAGATGGCAAAAGAACAGTCGGGCGACCGCAGTTGAAGCTCAAAGACGTTGTGCAAGAGAGACATGAGGGCACTGGATATAAATCCACCACCCTGGGAGGATGCAGCTGCCGACTACACCAGGTGGTATTGCTCCCAACGGCGCCACCTCAGATTGGGCGAACAGAAGCTCTCACAACAAGCAGAAGTGAAAAGTACACGCCGAAAAGAACACCTGAGGGCTATCACCTCAGGGGCGCATTCCTATAGTCAGTTATGACTGAAGGGGGCTACTAATAACACACACACACACACACACACACATATATATATATATATATATATATATATATATATATATATATATATATATATATATATATATATATATATATATATATATATATATATATATATATATATATATGGACCAAGTGGAGATGCGATCGGCAGTTTCATCGATTGGGCGAAAAGAAGCTCTTATTACTAATAGAAAAGAAGTCATAAAGAACACCAGGCAAAACGCAACTCAGGTTTATCACTCCAAGGGCGCATCATCCTCAAACATTTATGACTGGATGATGCTGCTACTATTAACTTCTGATCACTTCTAAAGCACCTCGCAAGAACCGGTGAGACAAATTGCTAAATTTCTTTTCAATCAATCAACCCCCTTTAGCTCCCCAAGGAGATTCAACAAACACACGCCAAGGTCCTCTTGTCACGTGCCATCATTTCAAGTTATTACCGCGTCTTCCTCATCATGTTCACCTTTGTCTCCAGTTCTCGTCTCTATTTAAGGGGGAAAGGAGGGTCTACCTCTGCCAATTTACCCTCGATGTTCCAGAACAAGGACTGCTTTGAAATGCTATAAACAGGATTCCTCAGTGTATGTCCTGTCTGTCACAGAATGGATTGGTGCGACCCCTTCTTTTTCCTAATCTCTGTTTCACTACGGCAGTAATCGGTACATTTTGTATTGATTTTATTGCGATTTTTCCGAGTCGCACCCTTTTCCTTCTCTGTCCACTGGAGCAGAGATTGTGTATCTACTTTCTTTTGCTACTTTCAGTATATTGTGTCTTGTCTGTTTATCTGACACTCCTGGTGGATGATAATGCTAAACATCTGCAGGAGAGACTGAGAGAACATTATCGACAACCAAGTTGGTTAATCGCAGGCGCGGCCAATATCAGTACACAGATTAACACGTACATCGCCCCAGCGCAATCAGCTTAATCACGCACGGGTGCGTCTCCGCCAAGGTTGTAAAGAGACGGATTTTGTGTGTGATCAAGCAACAGATAAGACATTACTTTAGCGAATGTAATAATTTCTTACATCTTACACACATTGTCGTGTGAGGTTACCGATATGTCTGTAAGTTCGCCTGCCAACAATCGGATTCTTACAGTCCATTTTCAGAAAAGTAATGTTTGAAATTTTGCACTAGATGAGTCATGCAAAATATTCAAATCAGATTGGCTGATCATCTGAAGCTTCATAACAACGAATGCGTGGGAAGGCAGTGAACATAATCTGATGCTTCAGTCAGTCAAAACTACTGTGAAGATCGCTTGCCAATACACCAGACCTTGCCAGAGTGAATCCTAGAATTCAGAACTTCATTTTATCAGGCCGGACACCTTTTATTTGAGTATTTATCAGGACTTACAAAAACAGCCCAGGAAATCTCTATCATTTTAATAAGGAAAGCCGTTGTCTGATGAAACAGAAAGAAACACACACAGCCAGAGAGGGAACTTATTAAATTAACGACACACCAGACGCGTGTAAGAGGCCGATTCAAGTCTCCTTTATTCATCGGAACAAAAAGTCTGTGAGCCAGGATTGGCGTAAGTTGTGATTTTACATTATATATTTTATTACTAACATGTGAACTAACATTTATATGTATATTACCATGTGAATTTAAATATGTGAAAATCGCTAGTGGATGTCCCAGTCATTTGAGACTGGCAACCTCAGCGTATAGAATTATGATTTCACGAACCACCGCTGCACGGGCTAGTGATTGCTTTACTGCTAGTTTCTTAAAGAGAACTAAACGTATAAAGAGTCACAGGTTCCATATGGAGCAGGGAGGGAAAGAAATTATGTACATTCTAAGTATAATACTTACAGTTTTAAACCAGTGTAAATATCGATGTTAACATATGTACTTTAAAATACTTTTCAAATCAGTGCAAACATAAATGAAAACATATTCAATTTATATTGTAAACACTTTTCAATCAGTGGAAATGTAAATGTAAACAAATTCTATCTGTACTATTAACGTTTTCATTTAAATGTAATGTAAATCTAAAGCTTTTCAATTTAAATGTAAAAGAAAGTTTTATCCCGAGGGATTAAATTTAATTCTCATCGAGGGTAAATTCTGAGATAAATGGGATGGTATATGTTCGCCCGTTCGTTTACTTCAGTGTATTAAAAGAGTTTGTCTGCAATTTGATATATGTATAAAATCACTCTTCCAAGATTTGTCTATATGAGTGTTAGATCACAGGTATACAAGAAACGTGTCCCACGAATGCTTTATTCGTGAGTATGCAAAAACAGCACTGTATCGTCCCTGTATTATTTCTGCAGTGTTCCCTCACAAGGGATAAGGAATTAGTAACATCACAGATAGGCCTCAACAGCTCACAAGTAACTAGGTACGAAGCCAATGCTGGTCCGTTTAAAAAAAACAACAGCATTTATTGAAAACTCATGATCAAGGTGAAATGATGAGCCGTCATTAGGTAATGTCGTTCCGTCCATTCCTAACATAGTTTTTTTACCCACTGACGGTAGTACGTTTTTGCTTCTTCCTCCAAATACATCTTCATATATAAATATATATGTATTGAATATTTCCGTGCCATTCTCACGTAACTTCTTCTCAAATTCCTTTAAACTTCATTAGCATGAATTTCTCAAAGTTAGTACACACCAGCGACAAGGCAGGATCATTAAGAACTCCGACTTTTACGGTGTATAAACCTACCCGTCCATAAAGGTGTATGCATCAACTTATACACTTAAAACAGTACTCCTCCAGTCGTGTTATTCCTATTCGTTGCACGAATAAACATAATCTCTCCACGGGTTTTTCAGACCACCAGCAAAACAATCCTGTTCCTGTCTTGTTTATTTCTTTTCTTCGACGTCGTCATCTCAACCCACAAAACCCCTACGTCATTTTTCAATCTAACCCATCGATTGGTTAGCACAATAACATTTTTTTGCTACGTGCATAAATAATGCACCTAAGTGTACTATTCACACATCTTCAACTATTTTCCCGAAACTCAACTCAGCGCTCTTTGATGCGCAACAACAAATGTTGTAAAAACACATACGCAACAATGGAATGGGAAGATAGGGACCCATAACCATGGGTCGGTGTCGTGGAATATTCTAATCCACATATATAAATTATCAAGTAAATATAAAGCCTAATAAATACATATAATAAATAAAGGAAGAAGAATGGTAAAGAACAGTGCTGTCACAATGACTGTACTCGAAATCCCCCTTGTTTTCTGCTTCGTCTGCAAATTGTAACGCTTTCACGTTGATAGTAAAAGCTTACTGTATTATACCCGCTTTCTTCAATGAAACGTGTGCTGTATTTCTAAGAAAAACCTTGAAATATGCAAGTTGACCTAAATTTTAAATTCCATTCATGTCTTTTTCTACACTGCGTTACCAAAACGAACGAACAGATGGACAAAAGGATAAAGAGAGAGGGGAGGGCTGAAAATCAGGAACGCATGCAACACGCGTCGCGCGATACACAAATGCTGCCATCACGCGTGTAAGTCTACATGCACTAATTTTTTTTCAGACGGACAGTGATAAAATACACTACCCTTTCCCAGAGTTAGGTTTATAAATCCTGAAATCTCTTATTAGGAAAGACAACATTAGATGGGTTTACGGTTGAAAACATAACAGTACCCAGACATCACATCTTCGAAACAGGAGGTAGAAAATACATATTTTGAACGCAGCCACGTAGCTCTTTCAAATTGGTATATTTGGGTTCCTTAGGGCTTGCTGACAAATAATATGTAAAACGTTACGCAAATAGTCCAGGAATTAATAAATTATAACCAAAATAAAATATTGGGGATGCCTGACAGCATAAAATCATTTCTGCTCATAAGATTTTTTTTATAACGTGTTTGAAAAAAATTTACGTTACAGAAATAGTCTACCATGTAAACTCCAAATTGATTGGAGCGCAACAAATGAAAGCCTAACCACGATTGGTCGGACTATAAATACTATCTTTCGTTGTCAAGGGAGACGGGGAAGGGTAACATTTTTTCAAACACTTGTCGAAACGTGGCTCATTGGCCAGTCTCGCTGGATATAATCACTTGGGAGCGTTAGTTCGAAACCACTTGTTTAAATAAGCTTGATAAAGCATCAGTGCGTTGAAGCCAGCTCACAATTTTGCTAAAATAAAAGCCTGGAACATAAGCAGATGGAAATTTGTGCCAGTAATTGTGCCAGAATTCATTGCTAATCAACGTATCTGTGTTTATTTCCATGAAATTGTGGTAAGCTTGAACCATTCAGTATCTTTTAATGAAAATTGAATGTAAATTGTTAATTTATGCCTGTATATATATGTGTAGTTCAGTGGCAAACAAGAAATAAAGCCTATAATGCTCCAGCCTGAACAGAGGGTGTCGGAGGGAAGTAAAACGGCATGGAATGGCCAAATAGTACACTGACACCTAGATGATTGACTAGAAAGAAATAATGCTGGAATTGCAGAGGCGTAGTAACCATTAAGGAGGTTAATGCTGGTATAAAGTACTTCAGAATGAAGCTGATAGTTGGCCTAACGCTCTGAACTCAATGTTTGTGCTGTATTGTGATCAGTGTAAAAGAGAGTATAAGTTAGTTATGAAGTAGAAGGTACATCCTTCTTGATTTCAGGGACAGTGGTCTTGATGGTACTGAGCAGCACCTGGTCAGAGCTTTGCTGAATCCAGTGTCGGACAGCATACTCCTTGGTCCTTTTAGCTATCAGTGAGGTGTCTCCAGAGCCCAGAGGAGAATTCGAGCAGAGGAGTCCTTTCCTGCCGCCATCACGCCAGATAAGCTAACTTGGCCAGCTGAGCTCAACATTATGTCCCCTCATCTTGAAATGACTTTATAAAAATAACATTCAGAGGGGAATTTAATTGTCTTAATATCAGGAACTGAGAACATCTCCAATACTAGTCCCAAAAGACAAACTATTGAAGTCATGATGACAAATACCAACAGAGCTTGAACAAAACAAAACCAGTATTACCTCATTTTACTACTACACAACTGACACACATAGGATATTTGTAATAATATATGTCACTACTATATTCATATTGGTAAATTCTGTATATATAACTTGTAATTTAAATTGATTGTGATTCCTGGTTCCCTTGTAGTTGAATCAGGACACATATTCATTCATGCCAGTAATGAATACATATTGTTATTTGAAAAGTTATCAGTGATTTTTTTAAGATATCCTTGTAGAGTGTTATATGTATGTGAGTGTCACAGTGTTGTCAAGTGTAGTGGAATAAATTAAATTGTTTATCTGTCTGTTGTTGTGACTTACACTTCATCATACACATACCCTAGACACATAACGTAGCCATCACACTATTCCAGAATAATTCTGACTGAGATATATAGATATGTGGTAGCAAGTAAGGTTATCTATAATACACTACTCTTAATAGATATAGATACCTTCACAGCTGATCTCAGTCAGTACACTAAGTCCCTTATAAATATTTATAACATCCCACTTCACCACATATATTGGGGTCTCGCTCTTGGGATTTTGAATCTTTCCCTATTAAAAATATTGGGGTAATTCACTTCAGGGAATATAAGAATTAAAAGGTATCCTTGGGTGGAATTAAATAAGGTTGAGCTCACGGTGCCTGTGTTGTCCATTAGAGATTGAATTGTTGGTTAGACATTGTATAAATTTACATGATAGACAATGGCGGACCTGGCCAAATTTCGATCTGCTGCGGTTCAGACTGCAAAAGAGTTAGGATTAGATGGGCAAGTTATGGTTGCCTATGTCACGACGGAATGTGACAAATTTATTGAACGTGAAGAAAGAAGGTTTGAAGCCGAAAGAAAGTTAGAGGCTGACAAGGAAATTAAGAGGTTGCAGATTGAGGCTGAGGCTAAGAAATTGGAAGCAGAAAGAGAAGACAAAAGATTAGCTGCAGAAAGAGAAGCCGAGGAAAGAAGACAGGCTGCAGAAAGGGAAGAGAAGAAATTAGCTGCAGAAAGGGAAGCAGAAGATAAAAGATTACAAAGGGAACATGAGTTACGACTAAGGGAGTTTGAGTTTCAAGGCCATGCTCCTGAAAATGGTGCCAGTCCCTTTGCCTCTGATGCTACGGTTACTCAGGAGCCTCAACCTCAGCTATGAATTTTCATTTAGATCATTTTGTTGAGAAAGACGATGATATTGAGAGCTACCTAAATAGGTATGAGCTATTAGCTACCACGTATGGGTTAGAGAGAGAAAGGTGGAGCTTAAAGTTATCTCAGGGACTTCGTGGGGCAGCTTATGAAGTTTTTGCAAAAATGAGCAGAGGTGATCAGGAAAATTATGACATGCTAAAGCAGGCTCTTTTGTTAAGGTATGAAAAGAATGCAGAATTCTATAGAAAAAAATTTAGGAATGCTAAACTACTGTCAGGTGAAACCTATCACCAGTTCTCTGCACGAATAGAGACATACTTGGAGAAATGGACTTCTCTGGGGAAAACCCAAGATCTTAAGGAAATGGTCCTTATAGAGCAATTAAGAGAGTCCATGGCTCCAGACCTGAGAAAGTTTCTCATGGAACAAGGTGCAGAGAGGCTGGATGAGTTGCTAAATGTTGCTGAAAGGTATCAAGCAGCTCAAGCAGAGGTAACAGGTAATAAAAAGAAACAGGTGGACAACTTTAGGGCACCACAGAACTTTAATAAATTTGATCCTAAGGATCAAAATAAAGGTAAGCACCAATTTGATAGGCCACGGTATGAAAATAAAAATAAATTCCCACAATTCGATGAAAGGAAATATGATGAAAGAAAATCTTTCAACCAAGGAAAAAGGTGGTGTAAGAATTGTCAGATGGACAATCATGACACTGACCGTTGCAGAAGGAAACCTGTGTATATGGCAACCCTTCAGGTCAGGTCGACCTCAAGACAGGAGGAGGATATTATGTTAGATACCACTCCAGAAGAGATGAGGAAGGCACAGGCTGGGGATAAAACACTCAAGCCTTGTTTCAGAAAATTGTCAACTTGTCATACAACTCCAGGCAAGGGAGATTTTTACATGAAAAACAAGTTGATGTATAGGAAGACTGGAGCTAGATCCAATGGTCACGGACAGCTGGTTCTTCCAAAAAGATATAGGACAGAATTAATAAGGAGCCTACATGTGAAACCAGATGGGGACCATGAGAAGATAGGTACCATCATTCAAAAGGTGGCTCACAATTATTATTGGCCCAAAGCAAGATGGGACATTGAGAATTTTGTAGAAAGGTGTAGCATAGCACATGAGGGAACACCCACAAGTGGGAACATGGATCAGGACCTGGACACGCCATGGGGCAAAATCAGGCCTGACAATAAAAAGAAAAATAGATTTGATAAAGTGGACCAAATGGAATGGGAAGCCCCTTTTCACGGACAAGCTTCACTTAACTGTTTTACAATGGCCACTATGCGGAGAGTGCAAAAAGATGTCTTACCCCAGGATAAGCCGAAAATCCCTCAATCGGACTTAAACAAACTGGAGGAAGAGGATGTAGAGAGGAAATCTCTCATCAAGAATTTTAAGTGGGGAGACAGCCCCAAAAGAAAAATTGGTAGCGGTCGTTTTGTGAATGAAAATTCTGGGAGGAAAAATCATCACTATAAAGCTTCGAGTGGAAGAGACCATACCGGTGCATGGACAAATAGGTCCACACAATTAAAGGTCCATATGTAGCTTTGTTAAGAACGTGGACTGATGAAAAGGCAGAGGAAAACATTACATCTTCATACCAATATGTGAATGAGCTGACCACTCGGTTAAAAACTGGCTGGAAACTTGCCAATGAAAATTTGAAACAAGCCAGGAAGAAACATGCTGCCTATTATAACAGGAAGGCGAAAGACAGAAATTTGGCTGTGGGAGAGAAAGTACTGCTTCTTTTGCCTGGGAGTCAGAATAAGTTACAAATTGGATGGCAGGGTCCATATACAGTTTTAGAGAAGGTGTCTAGAACAAATTATAAGATAGATAAGAAGGGGAAAGAAAAAATCTATCATGTGAATCTCCTGAAGAAATATTTGGAAAGAGAACATCAGGAAGAGACACACTTGTTGACCTTGTCCATCGCCATGGAGATGAAAAAGGAACCACTTTCATCATTTGAATATCCATTACACCCCTGTGAGACAGCAGCACAGGTGAAAAACAGTACACATTTAACGAAAACTCAGAAAGAGAGAGTGCAACAGGTTCTAAATAATCATGCAGAGGTGTTAACAGACCGACCAGGGCATACAAACCTATTGGAATATGATATGAAACTAATAGACTCCACACCTGTCTGTATGAAACCATATTCGATTCCGTTTGCTAAGGAGAAAGCTTTGAAGGAAGAGATAGACTATCTGTTGAAGGAAGGAATTATTTCGCACAGTGAGTCTTCGTATAGTTCCGGTGTTGTACTCTTAAGGAAGCCCTCTGGAGAACATAGACTCTGTATAGATTACAGGAGACTGAATGCTATTACAGAAGGACAGGTGGATCCATTGCCGGATACAAATCAGCTGTTTGCCAGACTAAATAAAGCTAAATATTTCTCAAAAGTGGATCTGAGTAAAGGATACTATCAGATTCCAGTAAAGCCTGAGGTTAGACCATACCTAGCTTTTAGTACCTCAGAAGGACACTATGAGTTTAATAGATTGCCATTTGGATTGAAGAATGCGCCTAGTGTCTTCTCTAGAATGATGAGAAAATTATTGGATCCTCTGAATAATCCCTGTATAACAAATTTTATGGATGATATCCTTATAGCAACAGAAACATTTGAGGAACACATTGACTCTCTGAACATGCTGTTTGATCGACTTAGGGAGGCAAATTTAACAGCCCGACCAACCAAATGTTGCGTTGGATGTAAAGAATTGGAATTTTTGGGACACACAGTTTATCAGGGAAACATGACCCCTGACCCAAAGAATTTAGAGAAACTACAGAAAGCCCCGAGACCACAAACCAAGAAGGACGTGAGATCCTTTGTCTCATTATGTGGTTTCTACCAGAAGTATATCAAAAACTTTAATTCCATATGTGCACCTTTAACGGAATTGACACGTAAAGGACATCCAGATCGCATTACATGGACACCACAATGTGAAATGACTTACCAAGAATTGAAGGAAAAGCTCACAAGTAAACCCATTTTGAAATTACCTGACTTAAGTCAAGAATTCATAGTAAGGACGGATGCAAGTAATATTGGGTTAGGTGCAACTTTACTACAGAAATCAGATGCATTGGATGGGGAATTAAGCCCAGTGGCATATGCTAGCAGAAAGTTGAATAAAGCTGAAATCAACTACTCAACTAGCGAAAAAGAATGTCTTGCAGTAATATGGGCAATAAAGAAATTCAATATTTATCTATATGGGAAGGCATTTAAGTTGCAAACAGATCACAAACCTTTATCGTTTCTAGCACAGGCAAAGCATGAGAACTCTAGGTTACTCCGATGGTCTTTGCTTCTGGCTCCATATAATTTTAGCATTGAGTATATATCTGGAAAAACCAATTTGGGAGCGGATTTTTTAAGCCGCCATCCGTGTGATGAGAATCACCGTAAACCCCAGAAATAATAATAAATTTCTCTATGTGTATATAGAATAAAGGACTGACATATAATGTCTGTTTTAAGAGGGGAGGTGTCGTGGAATATTCTAATCCACATATATAAATTATCAAGTAAATATAAAGCCTAATAAATACATATAATAAATAAAGGAAGAAGAATGGTAAAGAACAGTGCTGTCACAATGACTGTACTCGAAATCCCCCTTGTTTTCTGCTTCGTCTGCAAATTGTAACGCTTTCACGTTGATAGTAAAAGCTTACTGTATTATACCCGCTTTCTTCAATGAAACGTGTGCTGTATTTCTAAGAAAAACCTTGAAATATGCAAGTTGACCTAAATTTTAAATTCCATTCATGTCTTTTTCTACACTGCGTTACCAAAACGAACGAACAGATGGACAAAAGGATAAAGAGAGAGGGGAGGGCTGAAAATCAGGAACGCATGCAACACGCGTCGCGCGATACACAAATGCTGCCATCACGCGTGTAAGTCTACATGCACTAATTTTTTTTCAGACGGACAGTGATAAAATACACTACCCTTTCCCAGAGTTAGGTTTATAAATCCTGAAATCTCTTATTAGGAAAGACAACATTAGATGGGTTTACGGTTGAAAACATAACAGTACCCAGACATCACATCTTCGAAACAGGAGGTAGAAAATACATATTTTGAACGCAGCCACGTAGCTCTTTCAAATTGGTATATTTGGGTTCCTTAGGGCTTGCTGACAAATAATATGTAAAACGTTACGCAAATAGTCCAGGAATTAATAAATTATACCCAAAATAAAATATTGGGGATGCCTGACAGCATAAAATCATTTCTGCTCATAAAATTTTTTTTATAACGTGTTTGAAAAAACCTTACGTTACATAAATAGCCTACCATGTAAACTCCAAATTGATTGGAGCGCAACAAATGAAAGCCTAACCACGATTGGTCGGACTATAAATACTATCTTTCGTTGTCAAGGGAGACGGGGAAGGGTAACATTTTTTCAAACACTTGTCGAAACGGGGCCTCATTGGCTAGACTCGCTGGATATAATCACTTGGGAGCGTTAGTTCGAAACCACTTGTTTAAATAAGCTTGATAAAGCATCAGTGCGTTGAAGCCAGCTCACAATTTTGCTAAAATAAAAGCCTGGAACATAAGCAGATGGAAATTTGTGCCAGTAATTGTGCCAGAATTCATTGCTAATCAACGTATCTGTGTTTATTTCCATGAAATTGTGGTAAGCTTGAACCATTCAGTATCTTTTAATGAAAATTGAATGTAAATTGTTAATTTATGCCTGTATATATATGTGTAGTTCAGTGGCAAACAAGAGATAAAGCCTATAATGCTCCAGCCTGAACAGAGGGTGTCGGAGGGAAGTAAAACGGCATGGAATGGCCAAATAGTACACTGACACCTAGATGATTGACTAGAAAGAAATAATGCTGGAATTGCAGAGGCGTAGTAACCATTAAGGAGGTTAATGCTGGTATAAAGTACTTCAGAATGAAGCTGATAGTTGGCCTAACGCTCTGAACTCAATGTTTGTGCTGTATTGTGATCAGTGTAAAAGAGAGTATAAGTTAGTTATGAAGTAGAAGGTACATCCTTCTTGATTTCAGGGACAGTGGTCTTGATGGTACTGAGCAGCACCTGGTCAGAGCTTTGCTGAATCCAGTGTCGGACAGCATACTCCTTGGTCCTTTTAGCTATCAGTGAGGTGTCTCCAGAGCCCAGAGGAGAATTCGAGCAGAGGAGTCCTTTCCTGCCGCCATCACGCCAGATAAGCTAACTTGGCCAGCTGAGCTCAACATTATGTCCCCTCATCTTGAAATGACTTTATAAAAATAACATTCAGAGGGGAATTTAATTGTCTTAATATCAGGAACTGAGAACATCTCCAATACTAGTCCCAAAAGACAAACTATTGAAGTCATGATGACAAATACCAACAGAGCTTGAACAAAACAAAACCAGTATTACCTCATTTTACTACTACACAACTGACACACATAGGATATTTGTAATAATATATGTCACTACTATATTCATATTGGTAAATTCTGTATATATAACTTGTAATTTAAATTGATTGTGATTCCTGGTTCCCTTGTAGTTGAATCAGGACACATATTCATTCATGCCAGTAATGAATACATATTGTTATTTGAAAAGTTATCAGTGATTTTTTTAAGATATCCTTGTAGAGTGTTATATGTATGTGAGTGTCACAGTGTTGTCAAGTGTAGTGGAATAAATTAAATTGTTTATCCGTCTGTTGTTGTTATGACTTTATAGATACCTTCACAGCTGATCTCAGTCAGTACACTAAGTCCCTTATAAATATTTATACATCCCACTTCACCACAGTCGGAAAACGTCATACTCAAGAGAGCGTTTCGTTTCTATTCTTTATCATAGTTATTGGTGGTACCAGCAGAAAGTACTATCTCTGGAACAAGAAGGGACAAGTGGCCTACGCTTTAAGATGAAGGACCAACTTTGTAGACTCTCCTTGACACTTCTAGGAAATACACCCGATAACCTTGACCAGCGACGAGCGGGAGCAGTGTAAAAAGAACCAACCCATCAGAAGGAGCAGAGCCGTCACTGGCAGCTAAGTTCCATATATAAGCTGCCAAAGTGAACTTTTTTCCATCGTCTCTATTATCCATCAATGATGAAACTTTTCTTCTAAACTTTTCAATTATTTTCAAACTGATCAAACTTAAGTAATTTATTAAATTTTTGTTATTTGTAATTTTACAAATTTAACTTCGATTTAATCATTTTAAAGTTAATGCATGTTTGTCTCAGTCAATTTACGACACACACTCTAAACTGAGCTATACCCGAATAATAAGAATTCCCCTGAGTTAATCAGAGACGGGGTCTTAACGAGCTAATATTAATCATTGCTTCATTCTTCACAAAAGCGGTCGGCAGATTCTAGAATTAACGTGCTAAGCCAAAGCAGCATTGTTTTCGCTTATCTGAATATCTTGTGAAGACTCCCTTTGTAATAGAAGTGTCATTACTCTTCAATCTGCATCTCTGCCAAGAGTAATCTTGTGCGAAGGTAGACACCTTTGAAGCCCATATTAGATACTCTTGAGTTTTAACCACTGTTGGACCACTACTGCAAAGCAGGGGAAGCAATACCGTCACACTGTCCATCTCCAGCGTCTTCTTCTCATCTCTTGTTCCACTGGCACTTGTCTGGTTTTTGTCCTCAGTTCCACTTTGAATTTCTTTTCACTAAAGCTGCATTCCGTCAAAAGTGCACAACGCCTACACCAGTACCATTCGTGGAAAAGCTCTACGGAGATTCAAATAGCCTCAGAACTGACTATTGCTTTCTTTGAAAACATTTAAGTGGACGTCTGAGGGTGTACGAAGAAGAAGAAGTATTCCGTCAGGGCCTCTCGTGTTGAAACGAGGAAAGAAAAAAAAATGTACTTGTGTAACGGACTTGCATTCTTAAGTTGTTTAAATATTTGCTAGCTTGACGGAGCTGCATCAAATGTCATCTGTTTAAAATGTCACTGTCTACAGACAACAAAACCACCTCCGCCCCCACTCAACCTAAAGAAAATACAAAACGTTACAATGACTGTGTGGAGTTCCCGGAGGATTGTGAGGATACAAAGACAGAACTGTTGCTACTGTTGCAACTACTGTTGCTACTACTGTTGCTACTGTTGCAACTACTGTTGCTACTGGTAATTTTTAAGAGGCAACGAATATTAGGTTTTAAAGAATATGGCCGGCAACGTCATACTTCTGCTTCTTATTTGTTCTACCCTGGGATGTAGAGGTTTGCGAAAGAGAGCGCCAAACTATCCTATCGGCAGTCTTCCTACTGACCTGGTTCTAATCTAGTACTCGGTCCTTCACTGATTGTCAAACGTTGTCCTTCCTCTAGGTCATCCTGGAGGCCTGGATCTTGGTTTCTCATATTGATCGTGGTAGCCGATCTTCTTCCATTCTGCAGACAAGGTCAAACTATCGCACTTGGGACTGTTCCACTTAGGGTTTGGGTTACACCACGATGTAACATTGCTACAGTAACCAATGTTGTTGTACAAGCCACACGTACGCTTTGATACAGGTTTCCTACAAGGTGACCAGCTACATTGGTGGTTCCATCCTTCATAATCAGGAGAAAAAAAAAAGAAATGATGATGCTTGTGTCTTCCATTTTTGCACTACTTAGTATACGAAGCTTGACAGGAAGAGTTTATATGTCCTAATCAACGCGTGGAATGTTTTCTTGATGTGATGTATTCATTTGACACATTTGCCACCTTTCGAGCCAGTCTTGGCCTAAGTAATTCCAGGGCCCGATTTAGACCATTCTAATGGGGGCCCCTTGAACTTTAGCTTAAAGGTGTTTTTTTTTTTTTTTGTAACACGATGCGTGTCAAAGTATAGCTAACAAATATAGATACTGTTTTCTTGGTATGGTTTGGTTTTTTTTTAAGGACTATCATCATTGCACACGGACAACGACATTAGTGCTCCGATCTCCTCCCTTAGATCCCACAAGGAGGATCTCAGCACAGTGCAAGAGCTCCATAGCACCGGCGAGAATCCCAATGCGTGTATATACTGTATTGGAATCACGCATTCTATAAATATTTTTGTGGTGGGTAAGTTTCCTAATTTTAAAATTTTGCCAGGGCAGTGGCCTTATGGCCTACTCTTCACGATTTTCCAACTGCCGTGGGATTTTTAATGTGCGCAACTTGCACACGGGACCTCCTATTTTTTCGCCCTTATCCGAGAAGGCTAGGCATCCGATCTCACTACCCATGCGACCAAGGGCGGAGTATGACATAATTTGGACCACAGGTACTGAAAAAAAATTTCCATAAATTATAATCCCTCAACTGAGGTTGAAACCCGGTACCTCTTGAATGCGAGGCGGACGCCATACCTCTTAGCCACTCCGACCTCCTACTGTTTTCTAAAACAATATAAAGGCATAAATTCCTGATATCTAATTTCAAATGACCTTCGTTCCTTCTCTTTAAAGCTGGAGATTGGAACGCGAGTACGGGGCCCCCGAGTAAGCGCCGGCCCCAATTGGGCCAAATAGGTTAAATCCGCGCTCTTGTTCAACACTTCTCGGATAATTTCATTTCTGATTTATAATATCTTCGTTTTAAAACCGGGGTCAATGAAAGTAGAATACTTTCCCTCTTAAAGCCGCCATGATCGCGGATTGCGTGCTAAGACGCCTTGTCTGTAAATTCCCTGTGACAAGACATTCATTCTCAATAAGGCATACTTGAAATACCTAACAGTAAACGGTAAATAACATAAAAAAATATGCTTGTCTGAAATACGAGTTAATGGAAATACTGATTACATTCCCTAGCCACAGTTTTTAACTAACAAGCTCGTTAAGTCCCGTAAGGAAAACAAATAACTTGAGGGGGAAAAGCGAAACGTGCGTGTCACAATGAGAAATGTTATCTTCGGGATAGAGTGGCCTACACACTACAGTCTTAACATTAATGACGGGGACGCCACTGCTTCGTCTAGTAGTTTATTCCAGTTTCATTTCTGTATTCCCCTTCTTTAACACGGCGCCCGATTGACAGAGGGGTTAGTGCGTTGGTATCTCGTGGCAAAAGTGCGGGGTTCGATTCACATCGATACGCTGCAGTTTACCCAGCTTTAAATGGGTACCTGACTTTGCTCTTGAGTTAGGGAAGGAAAAGTCGGCGTGGAAGAGAACTGGTCACCATACCTCAAAATGCTGGACCTGGTATAATGAAGTCTGTAACACTTCATTCCCCTACGGCAGTATCCGATATGGGACAACCCATTTTCACTTTAACAGGCAGTGATATCGAAATAATATAAATGCCAATATAAAATCGCGTTTTCTTTCTTTATTTTTTTCACAAAAATTAAAACTGAAACGGTGGCTTTAAGAAGTACAAGGTATGTCTGACCATCGTAAAAAAAAAAAAACCACAACAATTTTGCCAACTTCAAATGTGGATATTCAAGAACAAACAGCGACAACGGTTTTGCTAACTTCAAGTCTGAATAGTCAACAACAAAAAACGACCACGGTGTTGTCAACTTCAAGTCTGAATAGTCAACAACAAAAAACGACCACGGTTTTGCCAACCTCAAGTCTGAATAGTCAACAACAAAAAACGACCACGGTTTTGCTAACCTCAAGTCTGAATAGTCAAGAAAGAGCGTTATATTTTTTTTTTAAAAGTCAAAGCTAGTAATGTACAAAAATGTCCATAAATTATGTAAATGAGTATGACACAGCGCCGGTGGACATTTTTAGGTAACAGGCACTATATACATACATCATCCAGTTTGGGTTCTTTACATCTAGGTCGTCGACAACGAGTTTAGGTCAACATTCTTCACGTTTTTACTTCTTGGGTTTGTCTACAGGTTTGTGCGTGCACATATTTGAATGTATGCGCGCGCACATATTTTTTTTCGCGCTCTCATTAGGAAGACGACGAAGGTTATGTGACGTACATGTGATATATTTCAACGCGGCTTTTAGAATATGCGTAGTTGTCAAAATTCTAACCCACTGACCAAAAAAATACAGTGTGAAATCTAAAGTGACAAAATAGAAGTCATCATTTGCCAGTTCCCCACAGAGCAAAGGCCTTTAACAAACTAATGCCAGTATTTATGTCTTGTACCATCAGCTCAAGGTCTTTCTGAGTCATCTTTATCCCCTTCATATCTGTCTTCTGTTCTCTTCTCCGTGTGCTCCTTGGTCTTCCTCTGCATCTCATACTATGGGGATTGAAGAACAAGGATTGCTTGGTAATCCTATCGACAAGTTTCCTCAGTGTGTATCCTATCTATCTCAAGCGTCTTCACATCTCTTGTTCCACTGGCAGTTGTCGGATTCTTGTCATCAGTTCCACATTAGTGACCTTGTCATCAGTTCCACATTAATGATCTTGTCATCAGTTCCACATTAGTGATCTTGTCATCAGTTCCACATTAGTGATCTTGTCATCAGTTCCACATTAGTGATCTTGTCATCAGTTCCACATTAGTGATCTTGTCATCAGTTCCACATTAATGATCTGTTCATCAGTTCCACATTAGTGATCTTGTCATCAGTTCCACACTAGTGATCTTGTCATGAGTTCCACATTAGTGATCTTATCAGTTCCACATTAGTGATCGGAAATAGAATGAATCTTTCAAATAAGTAATACAATAATCCCCTAACCCTTCCTACCCCAGCACCGCATGATGTACCACAGTGTAGTACACTATTCTCCTAAGAGCCGCCTGATGTGCAACTGTTTGTTTATAGTCAGATTTTTTTCACGTCTACACTTTACACGATATAAAACACAAATATTTGTTGCTTATATATTTACAATACTGTACTTTAAAATAATCTTCAGCGAACTTACTGAAATGTTTAATTGGCTACGTGACATTTTCTCACAAATTTATATCTTTTCTGAAATTTTAACATCAACCATTAAAAAAACAAAACAACAACAATAATTAATATTCATTTTTTACCCGAACTAAGGTAGTCCCATTGCAGATATTGCAGTAGGGGAGTGAAGTGCTAGAGACTTCATTATACTAGGTCAGCCTTCGAGAGGTGGGCTGACCAATACTACATTCAGCCACTCGACGCTCTCTTCCCTGTTACCGATGTATATTTCTGATTGTGTCATGTTGCACTGATTTTGCTTTCCTTAACTCAAAGGTACATTCAGGTACCCATAGGATAAAGTCTATAAACTGCCCAGGACAGAAAGAGTTAAGTTTATATAGTTGTAAAATAAGTTCCCTGTGCTCTTTGGGGAGCGGAAAGGTCCCCTGCCATCCGTTCACTTAATTAATGATCTTTTCAACGTCTTTTTTTTTTCTTTCATGTATGTCTTCAGTTCCCTTCTCCACTCATTTTGTATGTCTCCCCCATCTCTCTTACACTGTGAGTTCCAGATCAATGCAGTCCTAGTAATGCTATTAGCTAGTTTCCTCAATATGTGCGTGAGAAAGAAAATTCTTACTTACTTAGTCGTTCCTCTTCTACCGTGAGGTGTAGAGGTTTGTAAGAGAGAGCGCCATACTATCCTATCGGCTGTCTTCCTCCTGGCTTGGTTCCATTCTAGTCCTCGGTCCTTCAAAGATTGTCCAATGCCGTCCTCCCAGCGGACTTTGGGTCGTCCTGGAGGTCTAGATCCCTGGCTCTTAGTCTCCCATGCTTGCCGTGGTAGCCGATCTTTTCCCATTCTGCAGACATGGCCAAACCATCTCAGCTGGGACTGTTCTACTTGGGTCTGCAGGGGTTGGGTTTTTAGCCCTTCACTTATCGTCTGATTGCGGACCATGTCTCTGCTTGTTACTTCAACCACCTTCCTCAGATACCTCATTTCCGAGGTTTGAGAAAGAAAATACAGATGATCAAATTAGTTGGTTCAATCAATCTATGCTATATTTGAATAGCTCAGATTATACATAAACTCAGCTAAATTCATATTAAAAAAATTATTATTAATATTTTAAGTGCATATTTTATCATTTTCGTACGGTTATTCATTTTTGTCATTCTGTTATGTTTATTCAGCTACGAAGATAAAGTGCAAGTCAAGTGCGTCCTGTTAGTTGTGTTAGGTTGTCGCACACAAGTTGTTTATCTCTTTCACGTTGTGTTAATTTATGGTTAGGTAGCCCCAAGTATGCTGTGTTGTACTAGTAATTTTATAGCGACGGCGTCTCGGCAATTTGTGGCTTCTGGCATCTTCCTGCTACTTTAAAACAAAGAATAAAGAAAGTAAAAGTAGTGTCATAACAGTTACTGCCGAAGGGGAGTGACAGGATAAAGATAAGTCTTAGGTTTATAAGGTGAGGGGTGACACTAGTTCTCTTTAACGTTGCCTTTGCTCCTCCCTAACTCACGAACAGAGTCACCTACCCATTTACAAGTGGGTAGACTGGGACGTAACACTACCTGGTTTTGAACCCACTAACGTTTCCATCGAGAAGCAAGGGTTTTAAGCATTCAGACACTCGACGCTCTGTTACACCCTGTTACCGATGTATATTTCTGATTGTGTCAAGTTGCGCTGAATGGGACCTTCTAACTGTAGTTCTGGCAGCTTCCTCCTTTGCTGATTCAAAACGATCTTAAAGTTCCAACTTTCAAGTTGGCAAAACCATTCTGCAGCAGGCACTTGTCAACAACAAAGCAAGCGAATGCCCACTGCTGACGTCTTCGTTTTCTTCAAGCACCATGCCATCAGGCATAGGTAATCACGCCTCTCCACATCCACAGTACTGTTTATGAGTCAGTTGTTTTTCTTTTCTTTCCATGCCACGATGCTAAACTCTTCTGTATCATCTCTCATTTTTCCTTCAAATTACTTACTTACTTACTTAGTCGTTCCCCTTTTTTCCCAAGGGTGTAGAGATTTGTCAGAGAGAGAGAGCGCGCGTAATACTTCCTGGTGACCTGGTTCCAATCTAGTCCTCGGTCCTTCAGAGATTGTCTAATATTGTCGTCCCAGCGAACTCTGTGTTGTCCTGGAGGTCTGGATCCTTGGATTTTAGTTTCCCATATTTGTCGTTGTAGTCAATCTTCTTCATTTTGCAGACATGGCCAAACCATCGTAACTGTTCCGCTTGGATCTGCAGGGACTGGGTTTTGAAGTCATGACTTATCGTCTGGTTGCGGACCATTCCTTAAAATTTTATGTAGTTAACGTAATCTGGGATATTCAATAATTAAGAAATTAAGACATAAATAAGTCTACGATTTTTTATATGACAAAGTCTTTTATTAGACCCAAGCCTTTCTTTACATGAATATCAAGTCCGAAGTTGCACGTGATCTCATAACTGTCACTGTAGTGTGAATATGAAGGTGTTTTTAGAAACTTTATTGAACAGATAACACTTAACAGGTCAGGTAAGACTTTAGTGAATGGATTTACCTTAATCTTTTAAAGTATATATTTAAACCATAATGTAAGCGTGTTTTAAGTCCATGGCTTAACGGGAGATTAAATGGATTTACTTTTTGTTATAAAGTTAGCCCCTTAAGTCAAATATGGGCTAATTCCTTAGACTGTAAATGTACGCATCAGAGATGCTTTTAAAAAAAACGTTTGTATTATATAGCTCAGAGAAAATGTAATCTAACCTGACATTGGCCGGGAAAAGTTAAAGCTCTGTTTATGAAAAACGATTCATCAAAATCTCATCTTCAATGGAACATGATAAATGTGAGATTGTTATTCAGGGAGCTGAAATCTCCACTCTTTGTAAACTCTCAGCCAAAGTGTGATAAGACTAGAACTTGAATTTAAGACTGCTACAAAATAATTCTTTTATCACACTGAAGACTGTCAAGGCCCCGTTTAGTTCCCTGGAGGTATCTGAAGAGACAAAGAAAGAATATGTCTACTGCTGTAGTCGAAATGGAAAGAGAACACCCAGGCCAAATAAAATAAATGATGCCTATCATCAGTTGTATAGGGCAAGACCAGGTCATCATTTTCCGGCGACGCACTGAACACAACAGATTGAGGTACCATTTATACCACAATTACAGGAATGGTAGAACAGATCTCTGCACCAGTGGCATCAACTCCATGACAGCCGAACAACTGCTGTAGTACTGCCAAACATACAGTAGTGAACGGAGCAGCATAGGGCAACGACCTACTTCTCCACACGAAAAATTGTTGTCAGGAGCCTTGAGCTGACTACTGCCTTTATTAGCCATTAATGTGGAAATCTGAGGGTGAACGAGATATCAGGAACCTTCAGCTGACTACTGCCTTTATTAGTCATTAATGTGGAAGTTTGAGGATGAACGAGATGGCAGGGACCTTGAGCTGACTACTGCCTTTATTAGTCATTAATGTGGAAGTTTGAGGATGAACGAGATAGCAGGGACCTTGAGCTGACTACTGCCTTTATTAGTCATTAATGTGGAAGTTTGAGGGTGAACGAGATGGCAGGAACCTTGAGCTGAATACTGCCTTTATTAGCCATTAATGTGGAAGTTTGAGGGTGAACGAGATATCAGGAATCTTGAGCTGACTACTGCTTTATTAGTCTTTAATGTGGAAGTTTGAGGGTGAACGAGATATCAGGAACCTTGAGCTGACTACTGCCTTTATTAGTCATTAATGTGGAAGTTTGAGGGTGAACGAGATGACAGGAACCTTGAGCTGACTACTGCTTTTATTAGCCATTAATGTGGAAGTTTGAGGGTGAACGAGATGGCAGGAACCTTGAGCTTACTACTGCTTTTATTAGTCATTAATGTGGAAGTTTGAGGGTGAACAATATGGCAGGAACCTTGAGCTGACTACTGCCTTTATTAGCCATTAATGTGGAAGTTTGAGGGTGAACGAGATGGCAGGAACCTTGAGCTGACTACTGCCTTTATTAGCCATTAATGTGGAAGTTTGAGGGTGAACGAGATGGCAGGAACCTTGAGCTGACTACTGCCTTTATTAGCCATTAATGCGGAAGTTTGAGGGTGAACGAGATGGCAGGAACCTTGAGCGTACTACTGCCTTTATTAGCCATTGATGTGGAAGTTTGAAGGCGAACGAAGTAGAAGACGAAATACGACTGCACCCTCGTCGTGCAAGTCGTACAAGGTGAATGAGGATGTGCCCGGGGGGGGGGGGGGGGGGGGGGGCGCTGGAAACCTCATCATATAAAACAAATTGCCTCAGAAACCACTGCTGTGATAGCAGGAGAATGCTTGGTGCTTGCTTCCTGCAAGGGGACCCCTGTAGTGTTGGCTCCATGCTCCGTAAGCAGCGCAAGGGGAAAATGATAACGACAATGAGACTGCGAAGGGAACAAGAGCTTCTAATAATGTAACAACTCAAATGTCAAGTCAGTCCTATTGTATGGCTCTGAGACATGGAGAACAACAAAGACAACAACCAAAAAGCTACAGACTTTCATAAATGGGTGCTTGCGTAGAATAGAGGGATTAAAATGGTATGACAAGGTTACCAACGTGGAACTGATGACAAGAACTAGACAAGTGCCAGTGGAACAAGAGATGAGAAGAAGACGATGGCGATGGATAGGACACACACTGAGGAAACCTGTTGATAGCATTACAAGGCAGTCTTTGTTCTGGAACCCCCAGGGTAAGAGAGGCAGAGGTAGACCAAGAAGCACATGGAGAAGAGAGCAGGAAACGGAGGTGAAAATGATGAGGAGAACGTGGAAAGAACTTGAGATGGTGGCACGTGACAGGAGGACTTGGCATGTGTTTGTTGAAGGCCTATGCTCCTTTGGGAGCGGAGAGTTATGATACTGACAGACAAAGGTAAGACACAAAGGTAAGACAAAGGTAGGACAAAGGTAAGACAAAGGTAAGCAACACAAGGGCTGTGGGGATCTACTTTAGAAACAATTAGGTCTCTAAAAATCTACCTTGATAACATCATGTATGTTGGTCAGGTTTCGGAGTTTTCAGAATTTGTAAGAGGGTAGCCTATATGTGACTCTGATCTCTGTCGCACGATCTACTTCCTGCAAGTCCATCGACGGAGCAGTGGAAACAAAAAAACTAAATGATTTTTTATCGAACTGTTAACTTCACTTCAAAGAAAAGATCACTTTCCTAGCTGTTCATAAATAAAGTGAGCATCAGTAAGTTAACTTGTGGGGTTTCACTGGGAATGCGGTACAAATACCTTTAACATTATGTAGAGCGCGGTTTTAAGTATCGGTGAGAGAGGGCTAGTCTTAAATTTACCTATGTTAAAATCCTCCCCTCCCCCCCCCCCCCCCAGTCATCTAGACTCTAGAGATCTACCAAATTATCTACTGTGATCCCACGGTAGTTGCGATCGATCGGTCGTCGACCCCTGCTGTAGGACTTCAGTGGCAGCGTAAAAAGCAACAATGCGTATCATGAAAACACATGCGGTTAAACGCAGGAATGCGTGACAGGAGCGAAAACATAACTGAGACAGACTAACTTTTGTGACGAAAACAAGTTTGTTAGTGTTTTAACAATTGTTCCATACAAGAGAATTCAGAGTAGTCTACTGATGTCAAAAGAAGCCTTATCACCAACAGCCACAACAGTATTTAGTATATTCTAAGCATGTCAGAGAATCTCTACCACCAACAGCCACAACAGTATTTAGTATATTCTAGGCATGTCAGAGAATCTCTACCACCAACAGCTCAAGGCAAAGAAAATAAATAATAATGGACGACCCAAGCAAACATAGTCACGCACAATCCTGAATACAAAATGCTAAGATGCTGAGATGTCAAGGCAAACAGCCGAACAAGGACACCTATGAAAGTCTTCTGAGAGTGTACCGGGGTCTGAATGAATGATCGAGTAAATGAATGACTGAATCGTTGTCCCACATCTGACTCTGTACAAGTAAACAGCAAAGGCTACAGAGTTGCGACTTAGTCGTATCTGGAGCTACTACTCAGTCACACCTAGAGCTATTACTTAGTCGCACCTAGAGCTACTAGTTAGTCGCACCTTGAGCTACTAGTTAGTCGCACCTTGAGCTACTAGTTAGTCGCACCTAGAGCTAGTAGTTAGTCGCACCTAGAGCTATTGCTTAGTCGCACCTTGAGCTACTAGTTAGTCGCACCTTGAGCTACTAGTTAGTCGCACCTAGAGCTAGTAGTTAGTCGCACCTAGAGCCTCTACTCAGTCACACCTAGAGCTATTGCTTAGTCGCACCTTGAGCTACTAGTTAGTCGCACCTTGAGCTACTAGTTAGTCGCACCTTGAGCTAGTAGTTAGTCGCACCTAGAGCTACTAGTTAGTCGCATCTAAAGCTACTAGTTAGTCGCATCTGGAGCTACTAGTTAGTCGCACCTAGAGCTATTGCTTAGTCGCACCTTGAGCTACTAGTTAGTCGCACCTAGAGCTAGTAGTTAGTCGCACCTAGAGCTACTAGTTAGTCGCACCTAGAGCTACTAGTTAGTCGCATCTGGAGCTACTAGTTAGTCGCACCTAGAGCTATTGCTTAGTCGCACCTTGAGCTACTAGTTAGTCGCACCTAGAGCTACTAGTTAGTCGCACCTTGAGCTACTAGTTAGTCGCACCTATAGCTACTAGTTAGTCGCACCTAGAGCTACTAGTTAGTCGCACCTAGAGCTACTAGTTAGTCGCACCTAGAGCTACTAGTTAGTCGCATCTATAGCTACTAGTTAGTCGCACCTAGAGCTACTAGTTAGTCGCACCTAGAGCTACTAGTTAGTCGCATCTAGAGCTACTAGTTAGTCGCATCTGGAGCTACTAGTTAGTCGCACCTAGAGCTATTGCTTAGTCGCACCTTGAGCTACTAGTTAGTCGCACCTAGAGCTACTAGTTAGTCGCAGCTAGAGCTACTAGTTAGTCGCATCTAGAGCTACTAGTTAGTCGCACCTAGAGCTACTAGTTAGTCGCATCTAGAGCTACTAGTTAGTCGCACCTAGAGCTACTAGTTAGTCGCATCTAGAGCTACTAGTTAGTCGCACCTAGAGCTACTAGTTAGTCGCACCTATAGCTACTAGTTAGTCACACCAGAGCTACTACTTAGTCGCATCTGAAGCTACTACTTAATCGCACCTGAAGCTACTACTTAATCGAACATGGAGCTACTACTTAATCGCACCTGAAACTACTACTTAATCACACCTAGAGCTACTACTTAATCACACCTAGAGATACTACTTAATCGCACATGGAGCTACTACTTAATCGCACCTGAAGCTACTACTTAATCGCACATGGAGCTACTACTTAATCGCACCTGAAGCTACTACTTAATCGCACATGGAGCTACTACTTAATCGCACATGGAGATACTACTTAATCGCACATGGAGCTACTACTTAATCGCACATGGAGCTACTACTTAATCGCACATGGAGATACTACTTAATCGCACCTGAAGCTACTACTTAATCGCACTGTGGGCCTTTGGTTGTAAAGTGTCAAGATGTGGATGAAGCATAGCAGTGGCTTCTACGTGACAGAATCATTTATCTCATGTGATGAACATTAAGACCTGGCAACATTAATGAGAGTGAATCATGGACATTGAATTTGTACATGAAAAAATAACAGTTAGAGATAACGGAGATGTGACTTTTCATAGTAAAGTTTATCTCCTGGACGGCAAAAATAGCAAATACAAAATTCATGACAAAAGTGTATAAACAAAGAACATGATAAAGATAAGGAGATGGCAGTCAATCTTCATCGATCAAATAAAGAGAAGAGAAGCATTAAAAAACTGTGTGACTAACGGACTTAAACAAAAGAGGTAAAAAGGCAGAGTAAGATCGTCACAAAATATTTGTTAGCTTGACATTACAGCAATAAAAGAAGCTAGGAAAATAACTGGTGGACACATCACGGCAAGAAATGTGAAGACAAGATATCCCTCGCTGTGCGACACACGATGTTGATACGTATATATATATTCACGTGATAGATTGGAATCTACTCGTACTTTATATGGCTAGAATGAATATCTATATGTTTGTTCTTCGCGTCTTACACCGCCGATACAAGAAGCCTTGCTGTTTAGGGTTGTTTGCGGAATGACTAAAAAAAAAAAACCACACGGTGATCAAGCATGACATATTTTATACTGCAAAAGCAATATCAAGCCACCGATCGGTTGTTGTGTATCAATACTTATAAACAAGACCCAAGATCAAAGGTGTTCATATTCAATGTCGCGACGGCACTTAAGAAGGAGACGAAATGATTGCCCAGATCAGCATGATTCATACAAGACCTTTAACCTCAGTGATTCATTATTTTCACACAAATATTTTCAGGAAATGTTTCACTATTTAGTATCCCTCGCACTGAATAGACTTTTTATCCTGGTTTTCTTTTACCGTCAATCAACACGTTCGTCTTATGTTAACTCTTCGGTATGTATTCAAATGTTTAACAAATAAAAATAATTCGCGCAGTGTGTCTTCAACAGGTATGACAAGATCACTTACATGAGGCTAGCAGAAAGAGCTAGAGAAATATAAGTAGAATATGAGATGAAAAGACGACGTTGGATAGGATAGTAGCTGACAGCACTGGTGGGCCAGATTGGTAGAGACGATAGTATGCTGCACCAAGTATAGTGAGGTCTCTAACACTTCACTTCCTTACGGATGTGTTTGCTACATGACTATCTTTTTTTGAGGGTCTGATTGGCAGAGTGGTTAGGGCTCTTGCCTGTCGCGGTAAAGTTACCAGTAGAAATCTGGTAGTTTCACGCTGCAGTCTACCTAGCTGAAAATGGGTGCCTAACTCTGCTTATTGAGTTAGGGAAGGTAAGGGCAGGCAGCAACTGGTCACCCTCACCTCATAATGTCGGACCTAGGTATGGTGGAATCTCTAACACTTCACTTCTCGGCAGCAGTATCTGTTATGGAACTACAACACAGTCCTTTTGCTGGAATTCTCCAAGCGAAAGAAATACCGTAGTGGAAGATACGTAGAAGAAAATTAGAGACAGATATAAACAGGGCAGAAATGGAATGATGAGAACTTTAATGGATGGCAAAGGACAGAATACCCTGGCGTGAATTTACTGAAGGCCTATACTATAGATTAACGTTTCTCAACTAGTGTTTCTTAGGGTTCCGCAACTCATTCTCAGGGGTTCCGCGAGAAATCGTGGAATGAATAAATAAAAAATGTTGAAATACCGAGGGGAAAAAATCCAGATGTCGTTCTTATTTAGGATGAGATGTATTTGTATATGTCTAAGTTCGTTATGTATTGTACTGATAAATATCATACTCACAAAATAATTTACAAGTCTGCGAGTGTGTTTGTGGTCAGTAACGCTCCTCCTTTTTATTTTTATTTAAAAAAAACAGACTTCCGTCTCAGTAATAGTAATACCAAAAAGATAAATATAGAAGAGATGATTTGTTAAGAATTGTATGGTAATAGAATTGCGTCGTTGGGGTTCCGCTAGCCGTGAAATATTGTGTTAGGGGTTCTGGGTTAGTGAAAAGGTTGAGAAACACTGCTCTAGAGGAAGCTGAAGGTAGGCCTCCTTGATGATAATGATGATGCTAAAGGTTACGAATGCAATACTGTTTGTCTTTTCATTGCATGTTGATCTTTTGGCACCAGCGATGACCAAAAAGTTCTATTGTCCGGAAAGCATGCCTAGCTTGCAAAACAAAATGGCTAGTTAACAAAGTGTCTTTCTTGATGTCTCTCTTTCTTTGCGTGTGTGTGGTTCCTTTTTTTTTGGGGGGGGGGGGGGGGGAGCCCCTCAGCCCGTCTGTTTTTCGTTATTTCTTCTTTTAATCATGCTTTATTTCTTTCTACCTGCATTTATGTGTGTCTTTCTATCTGTAATAACTACAGATGTCATGAAACAAGCTTACGATTAAATTTTCTATGGATTAGCACAAGCGGATTAACAATCAAGTGTCGTTTACAGGCGGAAGATTAAACAGAACATAGGTGTCGCTAAATTATGCTAATGTTCCAGACATGAAAGGTAATGTTGTTGGAAGTGAAACTGCAAGCCAGATATCGTGGAACGGCTATCTTCGAATTTCGCGCGATAGTTTCTTGAATACGTCAACAATTCCCTAAAAATTGTTCAATTGCCGCACCATTTAGAAATAATGTGTTGCAGAAAAGCAAGATGAAATCAGCTGAGCTGCTAAAAGTGATCTTTTATAAGTCCTTTATTCACGGCTGAAATTGTGTATACATGATCACATTCACTCCCTTTGTTGGGAGCGTCAGGATGTGAAAATAGATTTCGTTTCCGGAAGTTCCGCTCAGAATGAACCGTGCAAATGTGGCAACGCCTTCTGGCATGAAACGTACGGTTGGTGACGGGAAATGCAGTCAAAGTCCCAATCATTGTTCTGCTTTGCATTCAAAATCTTTTTAGCGTAGTTCAACAAAGGCCGGGCAAAGCATACTGCTACTGCGGTTTGCCCGGGCCGTCCGACGTCGTCACCAGGCGGGAATAAAGAAAGAGGAAATGGTGTCACAAAAGTTTATTGTCGCTTCTTTTTTGAATTCCCGGGTACCCATTCTTCTCCGTGAAGTAGCGTGAGATTTCAACTACGGTGGGTTGAGACCTCCAGCGATCTATACAAAATTAAATACCTGTCTAGACCGACTGGGAATATTTATTAAGATGCCTTCTTTGAATCTGCATTAAAGAAATAGCATATGGCTTTATCTCTTTGGTGGTTGAATACTAACACCTACTTGATTGGAATTTACGCGGATTTCCTTCTCCTGCACGCATCATCTCGGTTTGGTAAATTACATGTCACAAAGTTTAATGTTGACGATATACAACGATCGTGTAGTTTACCACAGATTTAACACAACGACCGCACAGTTTAACATAGGTTTAACACAACGACCGCACAGATGTAACACAGGGAACGCACAGTTTAACACAGATGTGACACAACAACCGCACAGTTCAACACAGATTTAACACAACGACAGCATAGTTTAACACTGACGAATCACAGCGACCGCACAGATTTAACGCAACGATTGCACAGTTTAACACAGATGTAACACAACGACTGCACTGTTTAACACAGATTTAATACAACAACCGTACAGTTTAACACAGAGGTAACACAACGATTGCACAGTTTAATGCACAGAGAAACTATGAAATTTCTAAAGTGTACACACGAATAACTCAAAGATCACACCGTTTAACATGACGCAACCAAAATCTGCAGTTTAACACGGTGTAACTCACAAATCTCACAGTCCACCACAGATGTAGCCTAAAGAACACACCGTTTAACAAAAATGTAACTCAATGATCATAACGCTTAACTTCAATGGCACTCTAACATCACACAGTTTAACTCCAAAGACCACACAATAATCACAGATGTAAGCCAAAAATAATACAGATTAACATATAAAAATTAGAAGTTACTTAAAATCACAGTTATACCAAGATATATAAATAAGAAGTTTCTGCATATATTATCTCCGGTTGCCTACATACATCATATGTGGACTGGCATAGGCGATCGCCCCTATCCACAACTTGCGGGGCGATCATTAAACGTGTTAATACGGGTTACTGGTCGTCTTTTAATACTGTTCATATCACCTTAACTGTCCCTTACCTTTCCTGGCATCAGGCTAGTTTCTAAATTTGGAATCTTTAGTTGCAGACAATGCCATATCATTATGTTGCACTTTCTCGTGTTTTTTCTTGTCTTGTTTTTGATCTACCAGCACTGAGCGTTAGCTCTTGGTAATTTTGATGTCATAATGTGAAACTGTGCGGTTCTGGTTAGTTGTTAGATCTGCAGTATAGGGTATTTTCAATGGTTGGGTTCTTTGGCAGGAGTTGTTGTCTCATCTTTTGTAGGGCTGGGCAGCGCAACAGGTGACGCTCCTGTAGTGCCGGGGTCCCCTCGCCCACTGTTTCGTGTACATATAAGGTAATATTTTTATTTTTTTAAATGATAATAGCATGAAGTTAGTTTTACGAATCGACATACACTAGACACCATGGGCGTTTCGGGATGCACCCTTCGTCATCAACAGTTATAAACAGGAAACAAAAGACAAGAAATATAGAAAGGTAAAGAGAAAAAGACAATGGCCAATCATCAGGTGCTATCTGTCACAGTGACTGTTAATTTATTTTACCATTCCGTTCCATATGTTATTACTTTTTAATGTTCGGGTTTCCTTGACATTTTGTATTTTCATATTCTACCTGCAATTTCCCCCTTCGCAGACCAACCCCGCGCTTTGTTTACGTTCTGGCCTTCAACGGTCAGATAACATTACATCAGCGCACCTGGTGTTCGTTTGACCAGAGAAACATTTCTGTTACGCCTAAAGCGTTTGAACGAGCGAACGGGTTTCTGTGAAGACACGGCTCGTTAGCAGGGACCAATCTTCTGCGGTCGGTAAACAGGTTCTGATCTTCGATTCAAGGGGGAGATAACAATCGCGGTCAGTCTCTGAGTTTTGCCCCTTAGACGAGTTAGAGCTCTCATAATATTATGCATTTCTCTACCTGAAGGAATTTTCTTGCGGTTGTTGACTTCTGATGTCTCTAGAATAACCTTTGTCTTACTCCTCATTACGCATTACGCCGATACATCTGTAGAATCAGGCTATGCAGGTGTCCCATGTAGCGTTGGTTGTAAGCTATAAATCTGGTTAGTCTTAATAGACTAAGACACTCGTGAATATTTTCCTGGCCCGAGATGGACCATCATGAGATAAGGCAGACTTTAACACAGAACTAAATGTTAAGGCCTATCTCTAGTCGTTTTTCGGGTTTCGGGGATACCGAATTGCTAGAGTCAAGTCTCCAGTCAGGCGAAGAATGTCATATACTCTTCGGTCTAGAGGAATTCTGAATACAGCTAGCAATCACGAGTCGTCACCCCCATTCCTGAACCTAAACCCTTTGTCAACGCCAAGTTAAGCTCACGCAGTGCAACGAGCCAACGCTAAATCTGAAATCATCTCAGGCAGTAGTAGTTCTCTACTCGCCTATTGGATTACCAGTCAGAGCATTGCGGCTTCCGGAATATCAAAACCGCCCAGCATGTCTATAGCAGAATCTGATATCACCCGCCTTTGTGTGCCTAAACGGGGCACTCAGCCAAACCACAGCCAAACCAGTTTAAACCGGATTTTATGCCAAGCAAGCAATAGCGCCGGATAAGAGCGCCTGGTTCTCTTCGTCCCCAAATAACTTCGTCTGGTGTAGTTCTGGGTTATGAAAACCTCGCACTTAGGAGCGGCCAGCAAAAGGAGATAAACAGCGTCTTCCAACCCCCTCACGCAATTAAAGGTCACCAACGTTTAGCACCAACAAGGAAAGTTTTGTAGGCTTATTCCCTCACCTTGAAGGATCTACATGTAAGACACTTTTCTGGAGCTAGCACCTTTGGTCCCACGAAAGCAGACAGGCTGTCGCTCAGTTTGTTTATTTGGTCAGCAGAAGATAAACAGCGTCTTCCAGCCCCTCACGCAATTAGAGGTCACCAACGCTTAGCACCAACAAGGAAAGTTTTGTAGGCTTATTCCCTCACCTTGAAGGATCTACATGTAAGACACTTTTCTGGAGCTGACACATTTGGTCCCACGAAAGCGGACAGACTGACACGCAGTTTTATTCATTTGGTAAACCAGAGGTAAATAGAGTCTTCCAGCCCACCTCGCGCAATTAGAGGTCACCAATGATAGCACCAACAAGGAAAGTTTTGTAGGCTTATTCCCTCGCCTTGAAGGATCTACATGTAAGACACTTTTCTGGAACTATCACATTTGGTCCCACGAAAGCGGACGGACTGACACTCACTTTATTCATTTCTCTGTGTTCTACAGGTTTTATGATCGGTTGTGTGTGTGTGTTGCTGGTGTATTTGGCATATTTTGATTATTGATTATTATTGATGAGTATTATGCTGTGTATGATGAAATGCATTATTTTCCATGCTTTTCTTCTTTAATAAAGTTTACACATTTATTAATGCGCTGTTCACGACCCTTCCATCCATAATTAAATTGTTTCAAGCTCTTTACTATAATCTCTATTTTGATAAGAGAAAAGAGTGAGAGCAGGAGGTGCTTAGACAGTATAAGTGTGTTAAGGGCTTGGAGAGAGTAATGACTTTAATAACTCTTCTCCAGGTTTGTCTCAAGTCCACCTCCTATTACACTTTATCTATGTGTAATCTATAACTCTGTCAGTCACTATCCCTTGTCGATTTCACTACTATTGTCCAACTCGACAAATACTCTACACTTTACTCAACCACGACACTATCTTCACATCGAAGGTCGGCTGTAGTGGATCTCCAACATCTTCTGTCTCTTGTCTTCGTGGTGGACTCTGATAGTCTTTCCTGTTCATCTCTTGATGTTATCTTTCCACTTATAACGCTGTCTTCCTCTTGCACGTTTGCCTTCAACTCTGCCTTCTGTTACGGTCTTCAGTAAGGTGTTATGTGTTGTTACAAGGCCAAAATATTTTGACTAATTTAGACCTCATTCATTAGTGGACAATGTAAACACGTAAAACAGGTAAAACAGCTTTGCTGCATCAGGGGGCATGTGACATAAGTGACTGGTGTTCACAAAGATAAATGGATCTCTAATATATATATATATATATATATATATATATATATATATATGTAGATATATATATATATATATATAGATATATATATATATATACGAGGGGCGTTCAGAAAGTAATGCACCACATCGTTTTTCTCAGCTAATTATGAAGATAGAAGCATGAAATTTTGCAGATTTCAAATATGGCATATGCCAATTGTGTGCACCAAATTGCACCGCAACTGGCCAAATAATACGGCTGCGCTAAACCGTTGAATTGGAGCGTGTTAGCAACTTGCGTTACAAGCAGTGAATTGTGATAGAATTTCTCGTTGCAGAGAAGGAAACTGTTGTGAATATTCACAAGCGTCTATGTGATGTGTTTGGAAGTTTTGCAGTCGACAGGTGTACAGTCAGTCGCTGGGTTCAGAGAATCAAAGAATCAGGAAGTGGAGATACGGAGCTGCTTGATCGGCCGCGCTGTGGACGTCCTGCCACAGCCACCAACGCAGAAATGTTGAAATGCGCTGAGGGCATTATTCTTACTGATAGGCGAATCACTACTCAACAATTGGCCTTACAGCTGTCAGTCAGCATTGGTAGTGCAAATGCAGTTATAAAAACTCTCGGATTTTCTAAGGTTTGCGCAAGATGAGTTCCTCGAAGTCTCACAAATGACCACCGATTGCAAAGGAAAGCAATTTCTTCTGAATTGTTGGAGCGTTTCAATGCTGATGGAGAGAACTTTTTGGCTAAGATCGTTACAGGTGACGAAACCTGGGCACATCATTTTGAACCTGAGACAAAAAGACAGTCAATGGAGTGGCATCATCCGCAATCACCACGAAGAAAGAAATTCAAGACAATTCCTTCAGCTGGAAAGGTCATGATCACTGTCTTTTGGGACATTGAAGGTGTGATTCTTGTGGACGTTATGCCAAGAGGAGAGACAATCAATTCGCAAGCTTACATTAAGACATTGAAAAAACTCAATCAACGTTTTCGCAGAGTTCGGCCGCACAAGAATCCAACAGACCTGCTTCTCCTTCACGACAATGCGCGACCTCACACAAAAGTCTGGCAACACGGGAAGCAATCACCAAATTGGGTTGGTCTGCACTACCCCATCCACCCTATAGTCCCGATTTGGCACCCTCTGATTTTCATCTGTTTGGTCCACTTAAAGATGCACTCCGTGGGACAAGGTTTGAAGATGATGAAGGAGTGATTCATGCAGCGAAGAAATGGCTACATGATCAAGACAAAATCTTGTACGGGCTATGAATACATGCACTTATTTTGCACTGGCATAAAGCCGTACAAGTTGATGGGGATTATGTTGAATAATACCGATGTTTACATGACATATCCATGTATATTGTGTATAAATTTCATGCTTTCTGAATAAACAGCTCCTGAGAAAAACTATGTGAAGCATTACTTTCTGAACGCCCCTCGTATATATATATATATATATATATATATATATATATATATATATATATATATATATATATATATATATATATATATATATATATATATATATATATATATATATATATATATATATATATATAAGCCGTCAGCTGTAGGTTTTCTAAAAGACATGGACTAGCTGAAGTTATGTCTCCGATCAGTTTACATAAGTATTTCATGATGTTACACTGAACACTTGATCGAGACCGATAAAACTCAGGTAGCTAGCTAATCGCTTCACTATGACAGTCGTGTTTAAAAAATCTATGATTAATTAAAGTGAACCTTCCACAGGATACCTCCAGCCAGAACGACAGTTTGAATAGACGCTGGATACATACATCCCACGCTGGACATTTTCAAGCACGCCAGATAACACAGTAGTGGGAGAAGCGTTGATCAAATCTTACAGACAGGGTTTAGATGAGAGCAGCAGACAGAGACCCCTGGTGATTATTTGTGCGCTTTATAGTGTGACTGGAATGCTAATATCTCTGATTGTCCTGGAGGACGTGAACACATTCCTCATACACTTCACGAGTCGTGGGTGGAATGTTTAGGTCTGTGTTGTTGTGTCAAATGTTTCTTAACGTCACAGATTTTATGATGTCGGTTGATTCGATCTCAAATTTCATGAGCTATTTACACGGGTACTGAAGTCTAAAACTCTATTATTAATCCCCGAATAAAAGAATGCATAATTTCATGTATATAGCAATCAAACAGCTACTTAACAATATAGCTCTTTGGTTCTCCACCTTTATCATCATCAACATGAACATCAAACCTAGTCTTGTGGTTGTAAGGATGTAGTTCTAGCTTTTTGTGCATCTGTGTAGGCTACCTATATTCATGCATATATATGCATATACGGAATACGTGTAACTCACAAAGACATGGCAGGACAGAACTATGGTGTACAACTTCTGTCCCTCATGTCTTGAGAACAGCACGTTTTCTCCTGTATTCAGTTCCTTTCCTTCCATTTCCTTACATGTTTCACCTTACACCGAACATGTAAACCCATCATCACAGACAAGCACTTGGGAACTATAATTAACACTAAACAAACTTTTATAAACTGTGCATCGATGACTGATTAATAAAATACATACACCTGGGATGGGAATCGAAAACGGAATGTTTGCGTGGACGGCAAACGATCTAATTACTAAACCACCGACGCGCCCTGCTTTATGTCACGGTTTCTTAACCTTTTTTTGTACTATGGACCCCTTTGATTGCTCGATGAAAGTTATGGACTCCTTTGATTGTCCGACGAAGGTCATGGACCCTTTCTTGGGAAAAAAATGTACATTAAAGCACAATGAATAACTTCACAACTTAAAAATTTAGGTTATGTGCATGCACCCCCTATATTCCATTCATGGACCCCCCCTCATTATCCATTCATGAACCCCCAAGGAGTTCGTGGACTACAGGTTACGAAATTCTACTTTATGTTTTTTTTTTAAATCTTAACTACTATAATGATTACCTCCCTTCACCACCGCTGCGTTCGTTACTTGCAGAAATACTACGCAAGCCACACAAACTCAGCGTACATTCACCATATATTCTCTAATAATTTACTCGCTAAAGAAATTATAACTCTAAGACTATTTAACACCACGATATCTGCGTGTCTTATTGGTGAACGTCCATCTTGTAATCTCCTCATCTACAACTACACCAGTATTTAATTACGCCCACACAGCTCAGCACTGAGGTGACAAACTTTTAAGCCGAAAAGGACAAACGGGCAGACAGCTGTACCGTCAGATTAGCTTGTAAGATTCACTCGCAAGATTAACGGATAAGATTAACAGTATCATTCTGATCTCAGCGTCAGGAAAGACTAACTATTCCGTACTTAAAATTATATCCAGAAGAACAAGACAAAACAAAGTGCTTCAGAACCACCGCAGCAAAAGCACATGCTTTGACGTAGGCTTGGGAGTGGGAGAGTTTAGCTGCGGTCGTAACCCCATGCTCCATAAACAGCGAAAAGGGAAATTAATGAATATATATATATATATATATATATATATATATATATATATATATATATATATATATATATAATATATATATATATATATATATATATATATATATATATATATATATATATATATATATATATATATATATATATATATATATATATATATATATATACGCGCACATTAGTTTACGTATGCCTCACCAATTTTAACGTAAGATGGCAAATGTTTGCGTGGGTGTTTTTTTTTTTTTTCTGCTCCGAGCCATGCCATTTTAGACACTTGACGAAATCAGCAGATGTTGGAGATAAACTCTGGTGAGCAATTGGATAACCCTCAGGTTTTATTTTTGTGTACACTGCCTCTGAGAAATGAGCGTGGGTGAGGGAAGGTCTTCCAATATCGTCTTGTGTGAGCTAGTTATTAAAGCCGAGTTCGTGCCTGGGCGAAGGGATCAGATAATTTTTTTCAGTGTCGATTTATAGCAGGCTAATGAGAAGCGTATTAATAAAATGGTGTGTACGTGTAACGTTTCCTGGTGTACGTTTTCTCTGCAGTGAAGAATGCGTGCCATTTAGGAAGTGTATCCTTTTTAACTGAGGATGTTATTAAAGCGGGTGTAATCCGAGTCTTTCTTCTGTTCCTGCAACGTCATAACTTCGTCATCTGAGTGAACTTTTGCTGCTATATAAGAATTAAATGAAGCAACAGAAGATGGCTGATGTGAAACAGAAATAAAAAAGAGAATAGGAATGGCCAAAGCCACATTCAGCAACACAAGATAGATACTAACATCTGAAGATTTGACTCACAAATTAAAACTTAGAATGACCAGATGCTATATATATATATGTTCTTCATTATTGTATGGTGTAAAACCATGGACACTGAACTTGGTATTGGAAGAAAGAATTGAGGCTGTCGAGATGTGGATATACAGAAGAACGTGGCGCTTCTCGTGGAAAGAGGAGAAAACAAATCAAAAGTTCATAGAAAACCTAGGAATGAAAAGACGATTAATCGATTAATGAAGAAGATTCAAATTAGTCAGCTAAAGTATTTTGGCCGTATAAAAAGACATAAAACCTTGCTGAAGACAAATAATAGAAGGCAGAGTTGAAGGAAAACATGCAATAGGAAGACAAGGCCATAAGTGAAAAGATAATCAGAAAAGAGTCTAGCAGAGTGCACCATCAAGACAAGAGACAGAAGACGTTGGAGATCCATTATAGCCGACCTTTGTTGTGGAGATGGCAGCTGATGATGATGATGATGATGATGATGATGATGATCGTTCTCTCTGGTTAGACATTCAAGGCAACTAACACGAGTTTGTGCATGTGACTAGATACGTCATCATGTTAAGCTAATTGCCACACAAACAAAGCACTGCAGGAGCACGTGACTGCATGGTGCAGGTTTCCTCCAATGGACCAGCTACCGTGACGGTTCTATGCTCTGGAAGGAGCATAAAGGAAAATGATGACGATGGTGATGATAACAAAGAACCGGGGACCGAAGACGCAGCAGAGACGAGATGAATGCAGTCAGCGACCCATAGCTTGACTGCTTGCGTCAGGGTCAGCGAACCAGAGCTGACCAAGACCCTACTCCACCTCCAAGTGGTGGTCCTGGAAACAGGCTGCATCACTGTAGTCTGGCCGAGAGAGTAGGGATCGAAGAGGGAAGGCAAACCCGGTTCCAAAAAAAATGCCGTGCCGAAGTCGGATGTGTCGGATTGAAATGCGCAAATATCGCAGCTTTGCTGTAAACGGCGACACAACGTAACAAACGTCCTTTTCAGGACGAACGAGGAAGAAGAAGATAACAAAGAACCAGAAGCCAGTGGACATATATAAAGCAGGTTAAAAAAAAAAACACTTTAGTAACAAATGAGACAGCTAAAATATGTGGGTCATGTAAAAAGACATAACATCTTACTAAAGACCGTAGGCAGAGTTGAAGGCAAACCTGCAACAGGAAGACATCACTATAACTGGGAAGATAACATCAAGACATGGACAGGAAAGAGTCTATCAGAGTGCACCATCAAGACAAGAGCCAGAAGACGCTGGAGATCCATTACAGCCGACCTTCGTTTTGAAGGTGATACCTGATTTTGAGGCATTTAGGGACCAACTCGGATAGCACATTT
Source organism: Oreohelix idahoensis (assembly GCA_024509875.1). Classification (NCBI taxonomy): domain Eukaryota; kingdom Metazoa; phylum Mollusca; class Gastropoda; order Stylommatophora; family Oreohelicidae; genus Oreohelix; species Oreohelix idahoensis. The sequence goes on along the minus strand of JAMPIV010006152.1, from coordinate 79,186 downwards.
TCTTTAGGGGGAAAAAAATTAACAAAAACATTCTCATTACTTAAATGTCATTTCTAGTGTGTGGCTTCCATGGCATGATAGGAGGTCGCTGCATGATGACCCATTGAGAAGGGCAGAGCTAGAACTAGTGCAGGGCATCGTGAATATTACAAAGTGACCTGATCTTTCATCTGCTAACCATTTGAACACGGTGACGTTTATGCACAGCCATCTTCAGGGTGATAGACAAGCCATCTCCTATTTTTAAATGATTAGTTCTTCACTCTTATGCAACTAACGTATACGAAACAAACGTCAATATAAAAATAATTAACTGCCATTTGATTACATCAAATTATATGTTCCATTAACATTTTTACTCAGTGTGATATATTATATCACGTAAAATAGTATAACACGTAATTAGAAAAGGGGCAGTAATTGTTGCTGTCTATTGTAAAGTCATACATTGGCTATTTTTATATATTTTTTTTTTGGTTTCCCCTGGAAATAAACAAGTAGAAAGTAGAACTAATTAGTCAACCGACAGTTGCTGCTCCATATTTAACATTTGGTTCGTGTATATCCATTGAACACAAGCGAGGATAGGGACATTTAAAAACAGGAAGTGATTTTTTAAACGCCATGTACTTTCACAAGACCCAACGCTGCGCATGTCGAACCACTCGCTCCTGGCGCCGAATTCTCAAAGGCAGGCTCTGACTGTGACTGCCTCACAGAAACTTGACTGTTAAATGCATATATTCTCTCTTTCCCCCCCCCCCCCCCCCCCCCCCCCCCCCCCCCCCCCCCCCCCCCCCCCCCCCCCCCCCCCCCCCCCCCCCCCCCCTTTCTAAAAACCCCCCCCCCCCCCCCCCCCCCCCCCCCCCTCCCCCCCCCCCCCCCCCCTTTCTAAAAAAAATAGATTTCCCATCATATTCATTCGATGGCGGCTTGACTATTATTATTATTATTATTATTTTTATTATTATTATTATTTCATAAATCCAGCAGCCTCGGAGGATGAAGCCGCCGATCGCACCAAGTGGCGATGGTCTCTACGGCAAAAGATTGAGCAAAAAGAAGTTTTCACAACAAGCAGAAGAGAAAAGAACACGTCGAATCAACATCGAGAGAAGTGTATCGTTTCCCCCTGGTACACCAGGGGAAAAGCAATTGAGAGCTGTCACCCCAGGGACGCATTCCCATATTCAGTTAATGACTGAAGGGACTATTAGTATTACATTATTATTTACTACATCTTTGGTGTTTCTGAATGTTTATTAGCTGACAATGAATGACTTTTCGAATGACAGATTATCTCGTCATGTCACCGTCGTTATGCAGCTTGTAAATTGTACGTTGATTTCGTTAGCTCACTTCCTTCAGCTTTACAAGTCATTTATTTTAATACTAATAACTACTTTCATTGTTAATATTATTATACTAGAAATAAAAACAACAGGCTGTAGTAAAATCCCTGATACCCCGATCAAATAGATAAAATATTACTGCTTATAAATTCAAATACTATAGAGATAAAATAGGGAGTTGTGTTCAACATCGTCACCATCGCCCGCAGTCGTGTTGGTTCTAACAAGCAGTAACGCCATAGTCAACGATACACAAAACTGTTAGCTTTTCCCCTCTCCGCAATACCAATTTCCACTAAAATAAGCCTTTTGACAGACCGAAATGCATAGTTAGTTTCAAACGGAATGATAGAATAAAGAAACGGAGGAGTGAAATGAGAGACGGAAGAATGCAACCTTGACAAGCGTTGGTTTTTTAATCTCGAACTAGAACGACAGGCGACAGCTGACGTCACAGACTCGCTTAGTCTAACACTAAACGGGAATGAATGGTTGAGAGTTTGAATAAAACTACTTGGCGTTAGTTACGTTGTTGCTAGGGCATATTTTTTTTCCCAAAAAGTATCTGCTATTGAATGAGAGGAAACCCCACCGCTTTGTCTCCTACCCGTAGTGACAATTTAAATCTAACGAAACCGTTTTGCGTTAGACAAAACGCGTACAAGCAAGAGAGAGAGACATTTAAGTGGGGGATTTGCATGGAGGCCTATTTGAAAAGACAGCTTATGCAGTGTGATACTGAAAGTGAGAAGGGTAGAGAAAGGGGGGCCAAGAAACCTCGATGAATAATAAAATAAAAGCAAGGACAGTTGACAAATAAAATGATAATATTTGTTTATTAGAAGACAATACTACCCATAATGTTATAATATCTTACAGTAAAAACGCTTAGATAATAACATAAATATTGTAAAGAAAAGACATAGAGAGAGACGCATTGATGTTCTCACTCAACTTTGCCAGTCTTGGGAAAGGGGGGGCGTTACATTTTTGAAAGTGTAATTTATTTTTGAAAAAAAAGAGGCTAGTGGGCATAACATAATTCGATTGGATTTGGTAGAATAGACTAACAGTAGTAATAAAAACGATTTGAAACCAGCGTTAGTTGCCACTCGAAGAAAAAAATCTCACAAGTAGTGTTAGCATCAGACGCAAGGAATACATGACCAGTGCCTTCTCTGTTCTGCATCAGTGGCGATCTGAATGTGCCCATTGATCGCCGGTTTACCTACAAATTGTGTATTATTTCATTGATGCGGTAAGATAAACCTTTATGTAAACCTTATTATTGATATGTATTTGTCTTATTGAATGTATATGCATTATTGATTGGGTAGAGGCATACCTAGAAAGGCGCCAACCTAAAAACGTTGTGTCATTCCACAAATGTTATTAGGAAAGATTATCACCTTGTATTAAAGCCAGACAGGCTTACTGAGACTTTGGGAGAGAATAAAAATACATAAAAAAAGGAAATTGATGTATATTATTATGATGTAAGACCAGAAAACCACTGGCCGTCTTCAGCAAGTCACAGTGTTTTCACATGACTTTATAAATTTAACTATAATTTCTTTTATGACAAGGAATGTATCAAACGGATGTTTGAAGATTACCTGATGATGAATAGGGCACCAAATCAGATAGGAACGATAGCTATATATTTAGCAACTCCACTGATCTTGAAACTGTTGATAATGTTTGATTGTTTAGAGATGGAGATAGGTGTATGATGTACTGAGGAGGCCTTAATCCTCTGATTTCAGGGTTCCATCGTGAAACAATCAGTGAGCCACATACCAAAATATACGTACTCCTGAAGCTGCAAGCTCGAGGCAAAAATTACCTGTTTGCCTTAAATACAAAGAGTTCTAAAGCAGTGATCAGACGTTGCAGTCGTGAAGAAGGTGGTTGTGAGAAGGACATCACAGCGTTCCAGAAAATAAAGTTAAGCCCAATTGTCCACGGGCGTGTGTTAGTTCATTTAACCATACTCTCCATCATTATTATATCAATCAGTATTCTTGACATGATGATACAAGTCGTTCATCAGAAGCGTGTCCCTGCATAGGAGTTATTGCTTCATCAGAACACTTCCAGTCAGAAACAATTTAGATTAACATTAACAGACACAGTTGTTGTTTTAAATTACTTTGCTGTAAATAAATTGCCTTATATTTTGAGTTTAAACAGTCCTGTATCCCAGCAATTGAGATACAGGAAAATAAAATTGTAAAAAATATTATCATTTAAAATTTATCCAGTGACTTGTTTAATTACTTGTTCATTAAGTTATAGGTGTAGTTGTTGTCATTTTATTAACATTACATTGCCTATTATCCTAGACACCTAGCCAGATAACATCCCTACACCTTAACATATAATTAGGATCAAAATATATAGCAGATTGAGGTCGTAAGGTGGTAGCAGACAGGTACCCTGAGAACAACTTCATCAACAATTAGACTCAGGGACTTGCATAGCTGACCTCACATCTGTAGACAATTAATACTTAACCTTTTTAACATCTAAACCCACCACACAGGCTATACACAAATAGTATAGGTTATCTAATTATGCAAGAAAGCATTTAATATATAAATGTATTTTTAACTAACTTAGCACTCCACTACTACTTAAACGGTAAATAGTTTCAATGTTTGCTGTCACAGAGAGTTTTATGATCATTAAATTTTCTATAGTATTCTTTCTTTCTTCCACCCGTATCCTCTATTTTATTATCACTCTCTATCCTTTTCCGGTATTTTTCGCATTCGTTCGTTTGCGAGAAATATTTTCTTTCCCATTTTCGCTTTGCAGGTTTCGTTTTCTCATTTAGGAACGCAGTAGATTACCTAACGCGTCAGTCCCTTGCACGAGATAATTTTAGGTGGGATTTCAGTCCATCAGACATGATGAGCAGACAAATTGTCTACATTTGCACCTGTCACGCGAGTTTCCTTGGCTGAGTTGCTCGGGGAAGGTGTGAATCGCGCCAGACAGGCTCGCTCAGAGCAGACATTTGTCTGGAGATTTCCATCTGACAAATAGTTTTACGGCTAAGTGCTCGGTGAAGTGTGGTAACTGCCACCTAAGGGGACGTACCGTCTACATTTTCACCGGACACAGCGTTTCTTCAGGCTAGTCGCTTGGAGTGAAGCGTGATATGACACTCATGCAGCGTGCTGGAATGAGAAATAAAGTCTGGGTTTTTCCATGACACTCACGCATTCGCTCAGAAGGGCCATTTTCTTGATGTAGGTGTCAAAGACGCACTGCTAGCAGTTACGGCATGCGTCTAAGGTACGTAGGTGTTAATGAGAAGGGGAGATTATTTCGTTTTTGCGAAATAAGTTGGGTCCCCTTTGTCCTGGTTTAAGATATTAACCGGAGTTTGAAACTAGATTTTCATTCATTCTCCTAGTTCGCAGTAGACAGGTTGTTCGTGAATAGAATAAGCTGTATAGCGAAGCTCCTAGTTTGTTCGGAAATTTGCCAAGCTTCTAGACTTCTAATAAATATATCAGCGTATAATTCTAAAGTGTGCGATTACCTGTAGTTCTGTGTTGAGGTAAATATATTATATTAAGTATCTAATATTTTGTGAAGTGTTTAAAGTGATAATCGCTTATTTCATATTTCACTAGTTAGATTTGGTGCAGAGTACTTAATTTATATAGTCTGTATTATTTTATTGTGACGAGTTACAGTGGAAAACAGAAATTATAATTTCTAGCTTAAACTCAGTCGGCTATTAAGGAATTTAATTTTACTGCTAAATAATCAGACGAGAATAATTTTTCTAAACTAACTTATAAATGCTAGATGCTTCATGAGTGTTGACGGAATACGTAGGTATTCCTAATTCATGATGATTGCTTTTTACATAACTTATTTCACGGGAAAGTTTAAATGATAAGTCAAGCTGTACGCTTGCAGTTTAAAAATGTAAGTTATAACGAGTACCTAGTATGTATAATTATTGAATATGTGTTTTTCCTTTATTCAGTGAATACTGGGGTTAACCCAAAACTTTGCCAGCGTTAAGTACTGATGAGTGATATCTGTGAAGAACTAAAACATTTTTCTTGAAAGCCTTGGTGCATAATCTTTACAAGTACCCTATAGGTTAAATGAAGTAACAGGCCTATCGCGCCATATTTAATTCTTCCTGAGAAACAACTCAAGTACATTTTTAGCCTATGTGGCAAGTAACATATTAACGTCAGTAACATTCCGACGGAGTTTTGACTAGTGGTGTGGTGACCGAATAAAGTCCTAACCAGAAAAAAAAGTAGACACCGATCTGACATTCCTCATTCTAGAGACCTAAGTTATTGACACTGTGCTCGTTGTTAATGTTCGTGCCTGGACAATTTTAATGTGACCTAAACAGACATCCGAAAAATAATCACACCCAAGGAATCGTTCCTTGAAGCAGAGAATTCAACCCGTCTTTTTGGAACTGGGGATTTCTTGGTCAAAGACTGCCATTGACGATTCTGTATGTGAATGTCCTAAAAATTGTGTTTCCAGAAGTGGCTATCAAAGCTGTGAGTATGAACAAATGCACGTGATCACAGCTGAATGAATAAAGTGAATGCAGGACTGAGTGATTTCTTTATTGTTGTAATTTTTGGCACCCATTTTGCTGTCTTAACTTTCTTTATGCAAGTATTGCTAACCATAATTCCCTTAGAATAGAGCAGAGATATCCAGTCTGTCCATACCTTGAAAAAAACGGGGAAAATATTAGACCAAATCATATGTATCTGTGACTCTTTGGGCTATCATCTTTCTCCTAATGGGACTGTGGGCTAAACATCGAGGGAAGATCATAACTGTGGGTCTATCATTTCTTGTAGCAATTCCTTGATTTTTATGACTATTTGTATATGCTTTGATGTAATTTTTATGTGTTATGATGAAATTTTAGATGATAATTAAAATTTCTTGAGAACTTAATCAGCGCGTTGGTCAGCTCGTTCCAAATTATCTGTATAATCATTGTTATAGTTTTCCCACGTCTGTACGTCTAACTGTCATCTTGTATGTGCGTGCACGTGAGTGGATATAAATATATATGTAATATATATTTATATATATGTTTAGACTGTCTGACTCCTCTAAATCTGTCGTAGAAGATAGGTGAAAGAGAGAAGATTTCTCGATTTCAGAGACAGCCTCTATCACAGTCTACCATCTCACTCGTGGAAATCTATTGCTATTACTATCTATCACTGTGACTATCACTTATTCAAATCTAATCAGAAGGGACCAACCCAAGTCTTAATTCTCCTATCAAAAATCTACGACATTTGCAAAAAGGATTGGAAGTAATATCCACAAATTAATGTAAGTGTCTGCCTACACACCTCTATCTTCAGGAATCTATTTATGTTCACTCTGTCCTTGACTGAACATTTGCGTGGATAAGATGGTAGATAAGATAAGCGAAGGCTGTTCAAAGCTGTTTTAAAAAAAAACACACATCAAAAGGGAAAACACATACGATGAAAACCAAATTATATTTTCCTGATGTCAGTGGGAGGATTTGAAAATAAAATAAAATCATTAGTGCACGAAAATAAAGAAAATAAATTGTAACAGATACATGCAAAGTAAAACGTTTTAGAGAGTCCGAAAGTGCGGGGGTGGGGGGGGGGGGGGGGGGGGGGGGGGGGGGGGGGAGGGGGTTGGTTTTTAAAAAAGTGGGGGGGAAAAAAAAAGGGGGGGGGGGGGGTCAAATAAAATCTTGCAGTATCAGTAAATAACGAAAGAAAAATGAGGGGAACAAAGTGAATTACAAGAGATATAAAAAGTCGTAAGTTTTTGTGTATGCTTGTTTGGCTAGGTGGTGAGCGTGGCATACTACCGCATGCTTACAACAATATATACAATTGTACGGAGAAAAAAAAAACATGTAAAAACATGCAGATGTCACTACATGGCATTGGGCCGAAGGACGAGAGCCCAAGCTCTGCTGGATCAGTAACAACAACAACAACAATTTATACTAATATAAATAAAACCCCCACAACAACAACAACCAAAAAGTTAAAGACTTTCAGAAATGAGTGTTGACGTCGAATAGAAGGAGTGAAATTAGTAAAAGAATCACTAATATGGAACTAATGACAAGAACCACACAGGTGCCAGTGGAACATAAGACGAGAAGAAGGCGCTGGCGATGAATAGGACACATATTAAAGAAACCTGCTGGTATCATTAAAGTTAGTCCTTGTTCTTGAATCTCCAAGGTATGAGATGTAGATTGTTTAGTCCTTGTTCTTGAATCTCCACAGTATGAGATGTAGATTGTTTAGTCCTTGTTCATGAATCTCCAAGGTATGAGATGTAGATTGTTTAGTCCTTGTTCATGAATCTCCACAGTATGAGATGTAGATTGTTTAGTCCTTGTTCATGAATCTCCAAGGTATGAGATGTAGATTGTTTAGTCCTTGTTCTTGAATCTCCACGATATGAGATGTAGATTGTTTCGTCCTTGTTCTTGAATCTCCAAGGTATCTTCTTCTTCTTCTTCGTTCACCCTCAGATGTCAACTTGAATAAGTTCAAAGAAAGCAGTGGTCAGCCTGAGGCTGTTGATATCTCCGTAGATTTTCTCCAGGAATGGTACTGGTGATGGCCATATGCGTCTTCTCTGTTCCTCATATGTTGGGCACTTTTGAAGCAGGTGTTCGGCAGTCATTTTACCAGTGCCACAGTCACACTCATCCGTAGTTCCTATCTTTAATTTGTTGAACAGATGGTATCTCAATCTGTTATGACCAGTGCGAAGTCTGAAGATTACCACTTGTTCACTTCTGCTGAGCTGGTAATACGGATCATTTTTTGTGTGGCCTGGATGCTCTTCTTCCCACTTGTGCCTGTATCTGCGCTTGATAAAACTCTTGGACTCCTCATAGGTTATATTTGTGTCCAGCTGAGAAAGTTTTCCCCCTTCCTTTGCCAATCTGTCAGCCTCTTCATTTCCAGGGATGTTGCAGTGAGAAGGGATCCACTGTATCACAACTCTTTTGTATTGCTGACATAGTCTGTGAAGTGTTACTCTTAGGTCATCCAGTTCAGCATTTATTTGACTTTTCAGTGTTGTAATCACTGACAGCGCATCTGAGAAGATAACTACTGGTCTCTCTGAGCTTTTTTCTGTCATTAGAATTTCTGATGCAGTTTTTATGGCCTCTGCCTCTGCTCTGAAGTTAGTTGAAAATTTCCCTGTTGCGACTGCTATCTTTTTTTGTGTGCCATTGCTTAAGCTCAGGAAGACTCCTCCACCCCCATTTTCTGTTGCATTAGTTGCTGATCCATCTGTGTACGCATGGATCCAGGTGTTGCTTGGGTAATGTTTCTCTATATATTTTGTGGTTAGGACTCTCCTTTCTGTTTCAGTTTGACTGTTCTTTCTCTCAATACCAGGAACATTTTCTATCATTTCAGGGAAGCACTGTTGTTTCCAAATTGGTAGCTTGTGTGCAGTACATATTGGCGTAGCTGTTGATATTGCATTTATGGGGTCTGCTCTCATCTTTGTTTTGACTGTCTCTACAAAAAATCTCCAAGGTATGAGATGCAGATTGTTTAGTCCTTGTTCTTGAATCTCCACGATATGAGATGTAGATTGTTTAGTCCTTGTTCTTGAATCTCCAAGGTATGAGATGTAGATTGTTTAGTCCTTGTTCTTGAATCTCCACGGTATGAGATGTAGATTGTTTAGTCCTTGTTCTTGAATCTCCACGATATGAGATGTAGATTGTTTAGTCCTTGTTCTTGAATCTCCACGATATGAGATGTAGATTGTTTAGTCCTTGTTCTTGAATCTCCACGGTATGAGATGTAGATTTTTTAGTCCTTGTTCTCAAATCTCCAAGGTATGAGATGTAGACTGTTTAGTCCTTGTTCTTGAATCTCCACGATATTAGATGTAGATTGTTTAGTCCTTGTTCTTGAATCTCCACAGTATGAAATGTAGATTGTTTAGTCCTTGTTCTTGAATCTCCAAGGTATGAGATGTAGATTGTTTAGTCCTTGTTCTTGAATCTCCAAGGTATGAGATGTAGATTGTTTAGTCCTTGTTCTTGAATCTCCACGATATGAGATGTAGATTGTTTAGTCCTTGTTCTTGAATCTCCACGATATGAGATGTAGATTGTTTAGTCCTTGTTCTTGAATCTCCACGATATGAGATGTAGATTGTTTAGTCCTTGTTCTTGAATCTCCACGATATGAGATGTAGATTGTTTAGTCCTTGTTCTTGAATCTCCACAGTATGAGATGTAGATTGTTTAGTCCTTGTTCTTGAATCTCCAAGGTATGAGATGTAGATTGTTTAGTCCTTGTTCTTGAATCTCCACGATATGAGATGTAGATTGTTTAGTCCTTGTTCTTGAATCTCCACAGTATGAGATGTAGATTGTTTAGTCCTTGTTCTTGAATCTCCAAGGTATGAGATGTAGACTGTTTAGTCCTTGTTCTTGAATCTCCAAGGATAACTTGAGAACTACTGTGATATTTAATTACAATTCAGTCCTACATTTATTTTAATAGTGTATAGCTTTTGCTTATTGGCGTTGGCATTATTTGGAATGTAACTTAGTTTCAAATTTCGAATCGTGGACAACACGTTTTGAGAGTGTGAGAACTAGTGTGTTACTTAACCATTGTACAGTGGGCCACTTCCCTGACCAGAAGATTATCAACACAAACATGATGTGATGTGCGCCCCTGATCTGATAACTAATATAACTTTGATCTCACAAAGCTAACGATACTGCCAGGCATTCCAACTATTTCTGATATGACAACTGCGCGCTGATAATGAATGTAGGTATTTCACTTTTAACAGTGTTATCTATCTAATAAAGAGAGGCATGAACAAATCTTAGTGGAACTAAGTCAGCACTACCCTAGGGCCCACAGCTGGGATTTAGGTATTTAGAACAATCATCAATGGAGTGGCTAAACGGTTACAGCGCTTTCTTCTCACGGCGCAGTTACCCGGCTTCCTGGACTGAAACTTAGTATCGTCACGCTCCAGCCTTCCCAGATGTAAATGGGTACCTGGCTCTGCTCTTTAGTTAAGGAAGGCAAAGACAGCGAGGAAGGGAACTGGCCACCTGTACTAAGAAAAAAAACTGGACCAGTTATTGTGACGTCACGTCACTCCCTTACGGCAGTATCCAATATGGGACTATCTCTCTTTTTAATCAATGTGGAATCAGGGGCCAATAACCCTTCTTTGTCCAGGGGACCGGAGTATTGTCAGTCCGCCCCTGGTTGGAACATATATAAACGAATAGAAAATAACAGAGAAAGACAACTGGAGAGAGACTTTCGGGAACAGATAGAAATAAAGAGAGAAAGAGAACGACATGGCCGGAATAGTCTGAGGTCTCTGATCGCTAAAGAATGTAATCTACTATTGTTGTTCGTGTTAATATCATAATATATTCTTTCATACTTTTATTGAACATTTGTCAAAGTAACATGATCGTCAAAGGGCTACTTGTGCGTCCCCGCCAAACAAAACTAGAACAATACATTGAATGTTATTCGTTCGAAATAGTTTATAGACAATTAGGTCTCCCGGTTATGGTACTCTCGACTTACGGCAACCCCCTGATAAGAACGAGCATATAAAACGCATTTAATTTTAATTTCGATTTAATTTCAATTAATTTTCAGCTACTACAGCGACATCCGAGGAGCCGAGGTAGCATAGTGGTTAGTGCACTGGCTTCCTAGCTCAGTGGTCTATGGTTCGATCCCCAGATGAGGTGGGATTATTTTAGGCCGCAAACGGCTCCTGGGTCGACCCAGCCCCAAATGGGTGCCACAGCAACTCTGGGAAGGTTAAGGCGGCCGGAGTGATGCTGACCACATCACCCCTAGTGTGCCGACGGTCAAGAAAATATGGGCCTAACACCATATTCCCAATATGCCTCAATGGGCGTTGTAGTGAAATTGACAGAGATACAACGGTGAAATACCTCCAAAGATAACATGTAAGGATAAAAACATAATGCGTAGGCTGCTGTAGTACATGATCGCCTAGACCGCGGGTCATCATCCTCCATAAAAATTGACTTGCTAGACAGGAGGGGAACGGCGGATCAAAAAGGAAAAAATATGACTGGAAAGATTGCGTGAGACTAGAAAGGCTAAGGAGACGCAATTGGGGGGGAAACGGAGAAAAGTCACGTTTCCCAAGTTGACATAAAAAGTAAGCAACTCGACAGAAGGGACCATAGATATGTTACGCCACAGTCATTTATTGGACGCTTTTGCGCGATACCAAGCCCTTGGTTTGAATTCAGCGGCTAAAACGCAGATGTTTGGAATATTACAAAAATTAAAAAGTAAAATTTTCTTAATATTAATGTTAGGAATGTGGAAATTAGCTGGCCGGATGGCCCATTCTGAGCAGTGAACTAATATGGTCTTAATTTTACAGACGGATAGATAATATTGAAGATAATGACCAAAGACAGTGTTGTTCACATCATCGACAGACTGTATTGAATCTAAAAGTGTCGCGATTTGCACAAAAAAACACGACCTCGAGACGCAGGTGTTTAAATTTACTTAGTATGGAGGAGAGGGTTTTTGGGTGGTAGCTGTGTCTAAAAATAACTTTTAACGACAAAATTTTGGAGGGGAGAGAAAGGTTGGTTCAAAAATCAAGTACATTTTGTAGAAACACAAGTAGAGACGGACAGACTAACAGATAACCATCCATACTTGACTGAAGCATGACTGAAATGACTTTATGGTAGGAAATTTGAAATTCAAATAAACCTAGGCAGTGATTGGCCACAGACAATCATATCATTAGCGCTCAGACGCGAAAGTGGGGCCATTCTTCAATAGTTGTTCAGTGATAGACACAGATTTTAAAGTGTGGTGATTTCCATATGAAAGAAAGTGTAATAAATTTAGGGACGCCATACTATAGCCAGCAGCTCAGCTGAGTTTTGCTAGCAATTCTGTGTTATTTATTCATAATCTGGTAAGATTGAAATTATTTCTTTGTATATTTTGAATATTGTTTCATGTTCGAGTGATTTGATACTGCCATATCGAAATCTAGCCTTACAAACAAGTAGGGATTTGCTCTAGACCCCCCGCCCTAGTCAGGGTCTAGGGACCAACAATGTACATAAACTCCAGCAAGGGTTAGGCAAGCCAGATCAAGTGTTGAGAATAATGAAACATATTACCTATCCTCTTTTAGGGCAGACAACTAATAAATATTTTTCAGAACCTATAGTCTGGGAGGATCTATGACAATTCTCAACTACATTTTATCTCAGGAGCCTTCACAGCTGGCCTCATACAATTACATTTAGTAATATCAACATCATACAATACCATCAAACACCACTACAGGCGTGTAGCGGGATCCTTTACCTTTTTTACAGGGACATCCGTTCCTTTTTTACGAACTAGGAGAAACTGTTCTGATGCGAGTGAATTGCAGATGTACGCCGGTCGTCACTGAAACTGTCTGACGCAATGGAATAGAAACGTACGCCAGACGTCACTGAAACTGTTTCATAGGAAAGTATTATTATTTTAACTCAGCTCGCGCTCCCAGGCACCATTTTGTCATGTAGGGTAGAGATATTTACTTACTTAGTTGTTCCTCTTCTATCCTGGGGTGCAGAGGTTTGCCAGAGAGAGCGCCATACTTTCCTATCGGCTGTCTTCCTCCTGGCCTGGTTCCAATCTAGTCCTCGGTCCTTCAGAGACTGTCTAATGTTGTCCTCCCAGCGAACTCTGGGTCGTCTTGGAGGTCTGGATTCCTGGCTCTTGGATTCCCATATTTTACGTGGTAGCCGATCTTCACCTATTCTGCAAACATGGCCAAACTATCGTATTTAGGACTGTTGTATTTGGATCTGCAGGGGCTGGGTTTTGAGGTCATGACGTATCGTCTAGTTGGGGACCATGTATCTTCTTGTTACTTCAGCCTCTTACCTCAGATACCTCATCTCTGATGTTTGGAGCAGGCTTTTGTGGGTTGTAGCCCATGAATCACATCCATAAGTCTAGACTGGAACACCGGTGGGGCGATATACGGGTAGAGATACCATTATATTAGTATTTGTTAGCTTGAATTGTTCGTGTTATTTACTGTATTTTACTAAATTGTCCTTATTAATAAACTTTAGGTATTTTTCGGTAACATATATGTTATAAAGCATTATTTCTGCCGGATGATTTATTAACGGACACTTACGCACATTTAATAGACATACACAATTCCGACATACGAAAAACTGGTTTACGCACGTCCTTCAAGAACGGAACTCGCTCGTTACTGGAGATCGTACTGTATGCACACATTCTTAGAAGGCGCAAATAATCATAATAATAATAATACTAACAAATGTAAAAAGATGTAAAGTAACGCAGTTTTGCTTCGTCGGCTTGAAAGGCTAAATAACGAGATGCGCCCCTATATAAGTTAAAAGTGCCTTACAAGTAAACGTACTAGGCAATACGTGCATAGGTTAAACTGTATCAATGGAGGTAAGAAACAGCTCTTCCATGTTACATACAAGCTCTTCAATCATAAACAAGCAATAGAAATATTGGAGGTTACAGAGATGCTGTTTTACTGAAGAATGTAACGAATTCCATGAATAGCTAAAAACAGTATGTGGATGTCCCGAAAGAAGTCAGTAGGTGAAGGAAGTTCATTATTCATGTTAGAAGGAAATAATCCGCTTTCTTTGGGAATGTTATGAGAAGAAAAAAAGCTGGAATATACTATGACAAAAGGATAGTTTGGCGGAAATATATAGAGAGAAAATTACTAAGAAGAAAGATATTGGACAGTTTAACATCATGGCAATGAAGAAAAAAGTCAACAGCAGAAATGGTACACAGCAATAGGAAGAGGAAGTCGTGAAAAGACATGATCAGTTACGCTAATCTGGTGAATGGACAGACATATGTGTGCCCATGTGGACAGACGATATATGTGTGCCCATGTGGACAGACATATGTGTGCCCATGTGGACAGACGACATATGTGTGCCCATGTGGACAGACAGACATAAGTGTGCCCATGTGGGCAGATGATTATGATTATCCTGCCTAGTATTTTTTTGCTGGGAACTGAATAATCATCCAGAGAATTTCAAAAGCAGTTGACCATAAACTGAGGAAAGAACAAGCGGGCTTCAGAAAGAACAGAAGATGTGCAGATCATATATTTGCCCTCAGGAACATTCTAGAGCATTGCTCAGAATGGCAGAGACAGCTGTACATTAACTTTGTTGATTGGCAGAGACAGCTGTACATTAACTTTGTTGATTTTGAAAAGGCTTTCGACAGCATACACAGGGACAGCCAATGGAAAATTCTGAGGGCTTATGGAATTCCCAGCCGCATTGTTTCCATTATAAAAAGCCTCTATTCTAACTTTACGTGCAGTGTTGGATCGAGTAATGTAACTTTCGAAGTGAAAACAGGAGTACGACAGGGATGCCCCTTATCAACAACATTATTTTTGACAGTCATAGATTGGGTGATGCGCCAGACAGCAGAGGGCAGTCCAAGAGGAATTAGATGGACAACGTTTTCTACACTGGAAGATTTGGAATATGCAGATGACATTGCACTACTCGCGCATTCACATCAACACATTCAAGACAAAACCGGTAGACTGAATAACTATGGCCAGCAGGTTGGCCTGAACATCAATTTGAAGAAGACAGAGGTCATGACACTAAATGTGGGCAATCCTGAGCCAATAACAGTAAGGAACCAGAAGTTAGAACAGACAGACACATTTACTTACCTAGGAAGCATAGTAACACCTGACGGCGGAACAAGCAAGGACATTAACAACAGAATGAATAAAGCGAGAACAGCCTTTGCTGTTCTCAACAACATTTGGAAGTCTTCCCAGTACAGCACAAACCTCAAATTAAGACTGTATGAGAGCTGTGTACTTTCTGTGCTTCTCTATGGTGCGGAATGTTGGAGAGTAACAGAGAAGGAAATGTCGAAACTGTCCTCCTTCCACACAATCTGCCTAAGGAAAATTCTCCAAATCTTTTGGCCAAACACCATCAGCAACCAAGAACTACTTATTCGGAGTAACCAGGAGGACATGCACACCATCATAGCTGGCAGACGCTGGAGTTGGGTTGGCCACGTCCCCAGAAGGGACCCTGATACCATCACAAGAGCAGCTATGCTATGGACCCCCGAGGGAAAGCGAAAGAGAGGCCGACCAAAAACAACTTGGCGGAGAACTGTGGAAGCTGAGATGCAAAGAATGAACCACAGTTGGGGCACTGTACGAAGGATGGCCGCCGACCGAGCAAAGTGGAATCGATTTGTTGTTGCCCTACAAGACGCCACCAGGCGTGATGGCCGCTGACTGCTTTGACGGTTGGTGGCTATGGATCAAAGAAGAAGATGTGGACAGACGACATATGTGTGCCCATGTGGACAGACAGACATAAATGTGCCCATGTGGACAGACAGACATATGTGTGCCAATGTGGACAGACGACATATGTGTGCCCATGTGGACAGACAGACATAAGTGTGCCCATGTGGACAGACGACATATGTGTGCCCATGTGGACAGACAGACATATGTGTGCCCATGTGGACAGACGACATATGTGTGCCCATGTGGTGAAGACAAACAAACATTAGAACATGTACTCCAAAAATGTCGGCTGCATCAGAAGTGCATGTCGGCAGCGTGACCTTCTCCAACTCAGTTGAGAGAGAAATTGTATGCTGAAGAGAGAAGCTTGAGACGGACTGCCAGCTTTATAACAGTGACAGACGTCGAAGAAGAAACAGAAAAAGTAGAAAAAGAAAAAGAAGGAATTAGGTCAGCTGTCATGGTACATGGATAAGGGGATCAAGGTTTAAATTAACAGGTTTTCACAAATTAATTTATTTATTTTACATTAGGTACAGAATGGCTTTGACTGGAAAGACTGTGTAAATATAACGTTTGTACTCCTCTCTTAACGCATACGACATTTCTGGGGGACGGAAAAAGCGACATTCCGTGTACTCTGACGCCCTTTACCCTCTGTTCAAATGAAGACCTGGCCCAACTTAAACCAGAGATTTCCCCCGTCTAGCCAGCCACCTGACTGCTGCATTAAAGGTGGGCTATATCTGGCAACGACCATGTTTTCCCATCGTCTATACTTCAAACCGTTGCGACAGCCAAAGTTGTAAGCCATATTTGTAAAGCACGTCCTCAAACTCAGATACATACCTGTCACCAGCTCACACAAGCAAAATTCAGAAGTCATTTTTAACGCAGGCGTGAAGCCAAATTAAGGTGGAGATCTGAGACGCTTCTTGTATTATTCCGTTCTTTAAAGATTCTTAAGGCGTTAAAATGGGACATTCTATCATTTGTCTATATTGTCTGTAAAAAGAGAAGTAATTAGTATTAAGTACAATCGAATGACAAATGATATGCCATTCTCTTTATAACAAGATCAACATAGCTAGACCTATGTGTATGGTTGATTGTTTTCAAATAGTCTATCTAAATTCAAACTTTGTACTACTCAAATCTTCAGACTCCGCACCGGACACGACAGACTGAAGAATCAACAAACTTTTAGAGTGGAACTACTGATGAAGACAACAGTGCCACTGATAAAATGACCACTGAACATCTGCTGCAACAGTGGCCAGCATAAAAAGAAACAGAAAGCGCACCAAACATATTTAAGTTGACATCTGAAAGTGTAGGATATGAAGAAGAAGAAAAATTGCTACCAAACGTCAAATGTGCTAGAAGCGTATTTTAAACATAATACTTTTACTTCATGGTCAGGCTGGGATTTCGACGTTGGTTGGTAGTGGTTTTAGAGAACTCTTCAAGTTGGTATTGGCTGCAAAAGAGCGAAAAGCTCAACAGTCCTAGTTAATCAACAACAATAGAGAACAAGTACCTAAAGAAGGAATACTTTCAAGATAAAGCTAATGTGTGACATTATTAGCACTTGTGCACAACAGTAATTGGCCGAAATAAAACGCCAAAAAAAAAAAAAATAGTATTAAACAATTCCCGAAGCTAGTTTTCCATACCTCCAGCTGAGCTCTGATTGGGGGCTTCAGCTATTTCTAAAACAAACACACTGAACACGAATAACCAGGGCAAGGACGGGCCCGTTCGTACTGAACAATCTGTATCCACCTCCATTGGCCGGATTACAAACACAAACCATTCCAATTAAAAATAACAGCAGGTATTTGTGAAACAAATTTTGTTCGAACAACGGGCAGATTCAATAAATTTTTTTACCAGCACTTCAGAATTTTACCTGGAAGAACAGAAGGCCAAGTGGGACTGACACTTATATAAGCCATCACATTCTGAACTACGATTTTTGAATTCCTGCAGGGTAGTGGAGAAAATGCCAGAATATGGTATTTCAGAAGCTAGCAATTTATTACACAAGTATATCACGTATTGTCCCGTGCAATTCCCGGCCAGAATCTGGTATTTCAGAAGCTAGCAATTTATTACACAAGTATATCACGTATTGTCCCGTGTAGTTCTCGTATGAGATAAATGAACACTACTGGTCCTCCAGCACAGTGGGCTGATCACCTGCTTGCCAACCAATCTGATTACGGAAACAGCGATAGATTGTTTGGTCTGTTTCTGTTCCACAAAGACGCCACTAGGCGTGGTGGAAACAGCGATAGATTGATCAATTTGTTGTTGCCCTAAGACGCCACTAGGCGTACTGGCCACATACTGCTTTGCCGGTTGGTGGCTAAGGATGGAAGAAGAAGAAAGACTGGTCCTCTAGGCATATCGTGCAAGGCGATTAATATAAGGTTGTGCATGAGGCTGATCATCTCATCATGTCAACATTTAACTGCTAATGAAACCACCACTCCAACAGCAAGTGAATGTTTTGTGCTGCATGTAGGGCGCTGCAGTGATAGTTCCGCGCTTCATAGGGAGCGACAAGAAAATTAACGATGATGATGATGATGAAGTATTTATGTTACATTTAACAGTTGGCAGGGAATGATTCATACTTCTTATGGTCTAATGGACGTGGCTCAACAGACTTCTTATGGTCTAATGGACGTGGCTCAACAGACTTCTTGTGGTCTAATGGACGTGGCCTAACAGACTTCTTGTGGTGAAATGGACGTGGCTCAACAGACTTCTTATGGTCTAATGGACGTGGCTCAACAGACTTCTTATGGTCTAATGGACGTGGCTCAACAGACTTCTTATGGTCTAATGGACGTGGCTTAACAGACTTCTTGTGGTCTAATGGACGTGGCCTAACAGACTTCTTGTGGTGAAATGGACGTGGCTCAACTGACTTCTTATGGTCTAATGGACATGGCTCAACAGACTTCTTATGGTCTAATGGACGTGGCTCAACAGACTTCTTATGGTCTAATGGACATGGCTCAACAGACTTCTTGTGGTCTAATGGACGTGGCTTAACAGACTTCTTGTGGTCTAATGGACGTGGCTCGACAGACTTCTTATGGTCAAATGGATATGGCTCAACAGACTTCTTATGGTCTAATGGACGTGGCTGAACAGACTTCTTATGGTCTAATGGACGTGGCTCAATAGACTTCTTATGGTCTAATGGACGTGGCTCAACAGACTTATTATGGTCTAATGGACGTGGCTCGACAGACTTCTTATCGTCTAATGGACGTGGCTCAACAGACTTCTTGTGGTCTAATGGACGTGGCTCAACAGACTTCTTATGGTCTAATGGACGTGGCTCAACAGACTTCTTGTGGTCTAATGGATATGGCTCAACAGACTTCTTATTGTCTAATGGAAGTGGCTCAACAGACTTCTTGTGGTCTAATGGACGTGGCTTAACAGACTTCTTGTGGTCTAATGGACGAGGCTCAACAGGATTAAGACCGTAATCAATTGTTATGAGATAATATCAACAGAAGTCCTAATGACAGAGAGAGGCACCGAGAGACATGTAGCTTTCTTACAATGCGCTGTTAGTAACTGCATCACTGATGAGCCAGAATAATGAAGATCTGAATGACCTGAGACATACTTACAAGCCACGTGAGCCAGTCAAAAGGGGTGTGATACAGTGGATTCCATCTCACTGCAACATCCCTGGCAATGAAGAGGCTGACAGATTTGGGAAAAACAGGTGAAAAGCTACCGCAACCTGATACAAGCGTAACCTATAAAAGGGTCAAGAGCTTTATCAGGTGCAGATACAGGAACAAGTGGGAAGCAGAACATCCAGGCCAACAGGAAATGATGCATATTACCAGCTCAACAGAAGTGAACAAGTGGTAATCGTGAGACTCCGCCACCAACAAGCTGTGATACCATCTATTCAACATGCTAAATATAGGACTACTGATGAGGGTAACTGTGGCACCGATAAAATGAACATCTGCTGCAAAGGTGTCCAACATGTGAGAAACGGAGAAAACATATACTGCCTTCACGGTACCACTCTTGGACACACTCTACGGAGATGTCAAAAACCTCAGACTGATTTACTGCTTTCTTGAAATATTTTCGATCTCACGTCTGAAAGTGTGCGAAGAAGAAAAATAAAGTAAAAAATATATACGTATAAAATAATTCTGCGTGTATTGACTAGTGTTACGTTTAGCACTGTTTATTTCAACGTACTGGCTTATTCTCGTTCTAAAGAACAATACTTGTGGCAGGCAACACTGATATAACATTTTGTTTTTCTCGTCTCAAGTCTCCATTGGAAGCAAACACCTTCGTAAAGCTACTGCTCATTATTCTACTTGCTCCGTCTAAAAAGCGCCGTGTGGAAATTCCGTATTCCCGCCCTAATGATTCTTTTTCCCCAAGATACGTGTCGTCTGACGCGGGACAATGCAATGCAAACTTAATCCCCGGTTTGCTTTAGAAGGACAATTTTTAAATTCATAGGTGTGTGAAATTGTAACCGTGTGAAGTATACCTGTAGGCTCAATATATGCAACACGGTTCCTGGCTCCTGACAGGGGATAAAGCTTTGTATAATAATATCTTCAATAAAAAGATAAGTCGGGAGTCCATAAATATTGTTTTCAGCGGCCACGAAAAGGTAAAAATTATTAAAGAGTTAAAATGATGTGAACTTAAGGGACATTAGCGTTGTCATCTATCCTATTGTTGCGAGGTTACGAATTAGCAGCTATTGTGTATACAAAGTAAGGTGTTTAGCCTTGCAGCATATTTTTTAAAGATAGGATTCGTAGTTGCTTGCCCGAAAACAGGGTGCATTGACATGGAAAGCAAAAATCCCAGGGTGCATGCAGCTCCAGATACATTGCATGTGTAGTGAACTTTCTAAAGTATTTATTTCATTCACGCTACATTTTACAAAAGCGGCTATCCCGACCGAAAAACTGTTCATGTCGTCGCAGGTCACGTGTGAACAAAAGTGTGACTTAAGAAATAAAAAAATAAAAAATAGATGTCACTCGAGATAACTGGTTTAGTCCGACTGGGATAAATGGCTTGTTTGACGCTGAGACGCATCTCGATACTAAACAGAGGCCCAGGTCAATCTGTAATTATAAAATATATTTTATTATCTTTAGACTTATACGCGCTCCAGATTTCCGGTGATTGCGTGTCACCTTTGCGGGGTGCAGGCCAACGCGAAGGGTCCATCGCTTGTCATAGACATTGTTGACATATCAGCTTCTTGGCCTGTCAGCTCGCTTCAGTTGTTATCTCCGACCAGATAGCGTTCCTTCTATCTCCAGTGGCGCATTATTGCGCTTTAAGGGGCAATCCTGTCTATGCATCTGGCTGGCAGCTTTGGAGTGTTGATACCCTCAAGAGGACATTCACTTATGAAGAAGAAATCGTCTTGTCGCAAATAAAGCTCGTGCAAGATTCCGATTTGACCGTGCTGGTAAATGTAGATGCCGAACAGGGGTGAAATCAGAGGCTGGAAGATCAGGAATAATGATAACGACCCGCACCTGCTAAGATATGAGGTAGAATAAGTGTCATTTTTAGAGTGGGGAAAAAACAGTTAATGCCAAAAGCTCTTTCTGGGGGAAAATTCTTCGTCAACCATAACCTCAGACAGTGACAGTGAGAAGAAAACAAACTTGTATTGTTCCACTTTAACACTGGTATAACAGCACTTTGTCCCGTACATTAGCTGTAGCATTTTTTACTACAGTGCTACTTTTACTACAGTACTAGTTTTGCTATACTACTTTTACCACATTACTAAATATACAACTTTTACCACATTACTAAATATACTACTTTTACTTACAACTAAATATACTACTTTTACCACACTATTAAATATACTACTTTTACCACATTATTAAATATACTACTTTTACTTACAACTAAATATACTACTTTTACCACACTATTAAATATACTACTTTTACCACACTATTAAATATACTACTTTTACTTACAACTAAATATACTACTTTTACTTACAACTAAATATACAACTTTTACCACATTACTAAATATACTACTTTTACTTACAACTAAATATACTACTTTTACTTACAACTAAATATACTACTTTTACCACATTACTAAATATACTACTTTTACCACACTATTAAATATACTACTTTTACCACACTATTAAATATACTACTTTTACTTACAACTAAATATACTACTTTTACTTACAACTAAATATACAACTTTTACCACATTACTAAATATACTACTTTTACTTACAACTAAATATACTACTTTTACCACACTATTAAATATACTACTTTTACTCAAAACTAAATATACTACTTTTACCACATTATTAAATATACTACTTTTACTCAAAACTAAATATACTACTTTTACCACATTATTAAATATACTACTTTTACTTACAACTAAATATACTACTTTTACCACATTACTAAATATACTACTTTTACCACACTATTAAATATACTACTTAAAACACCACACTAAAAAAAACTACTTCCCAACTTACCTACAAACTACCAAAAAATACTACTTTTACTTACAACACAAAATATACTACTTTAAACAATTACTAAATTAATACCTTTTACTTACAACTAAACTAACTACTTTTACCACACTATAAATATACTACTTTTACTTACAACAAATATACCTAACTACTTTTACTTACAATAAATATTCCAAACTTTTACCACATCAATAAACAATATACTACTTTTACTTACAACAAAATATACTACTTTTACTTACAACTAAATATACAACTTAAAACACATTACTAAATAAATTAACTTTTACCAAACTATTAAATAACACTAAAAACTTACAACCTAAATAGAATACTACTTTAACTTTACTTACAACTAAATATAAAACCACAATACTTTTAATACTAAAAAAAAAATCAACTCAACTTTTACTTACAACATAAAAAATACAACTTTTAAACATTACTAAATATAAAACTTTTCCACCCATAAATATACTAATATTACATACTTTTTACTTACAAAAAAAATATACTACTTTTACCACATTACTAAAAATTCTACTTTATACCACACTATATAAATATACTATTTTACCAACTATTAAATAACTACTTTTACTTAAAAAAATATACTACTTTTACTTACAACTAAATATATAATAAACATTTAACCACATTACTAAAATACTACTTTTTACTTACAACTAAATACACTAACAAACAAAACTTTATACTCAACAATAAACTAAATAAACCTTTAAACCCAAATACAAATTAAATAATTAAAAATAACACCACCTACTAAAAATACTAAACTAATTTAATATCCCCAATAATCAATAACTAAAATACTATTTTTTACAACTAAAACAACAATACTAAACTAATTTTATACAACTAAAATATATACTAAACTTTACTTACAACCTAATAAAAATATAAAACTTTTACCAATTAAAAAATATACTACAAATACTTAAAACTAAAATAAATAACTTTTAAAATACTAATTAAAAATTACTAAAAAATATAAAAACTTAAAACTAAATATACTACTTAAAAAAACCACAATATTAAATACAACTACTTTTATAAAAAAACCAAAAAAAATACTAACTCCTTAAAAACAAATACCAAATTTAAAATACAATTTAACTTAACAACTAAAAATACTAAAAAAAACATACTAAAAAAAAAAACTTAATTATTTAAAGTAATTAACTAACTAAATATAAAACTATTAACAAACATCTAAAAAAAATAACAAAACTAATCAAACAAAAATATAATCTACTTTTTTAACACACCAAACTTAAAAAAACTA
This sequence comes from Oreohelix idahoensis, assembly GCA_024509875.1. Taxonomy (NCBI): domain Eukaryota; kingdom Metazoa; phylum Mollusca; class Gastropoda; order Stylommatophora; family Oreohelicidae; genus Oreohelix; species Oreohelix idahoensis. The sequence continues at coordinate 55,518 of JAMPIV010006152.1, read as the reverse complement.
AAAAATAAACTACAATACCCCTAAAAAAAAAATAAAATTTAAAATAATACATTAAAATATATACCTTTTAAAACACTATTAATATCATACTAAACTTAACTATAAAAACTAAATATACCTAAACTACTATCAACCCACATTATTAAATATAACAACTAATTAAACAATATTTAAAAAACCACATAACCAAACTAAAATATACAAAAAAACTACAACTAAATAACCATACTAATAACAATATACAACACACTATATAAAATATACAACTTAAAAAACCCACTAAATATAACTACTCCAACAATTAACCACATATAAAAAATATCCCTACTAAAATCAAAACTAAAATAATATAACAAAAAAAAAACAAAATAAAATACATTATAATAATATCAATACTTTTTACTCAAAACTAAAAAATAAACTATAAATACCTAAAAAAACATTATTAAATATACTACAATACTACAAAACTAAACCAAACTACTTTTAACACATTATAAAAACTACTAAACTTATACTCAAAAAAAAATATAATACCAACTACTAAATATACTAAATATACACAATACCACAATATACTAATAAACAATTTAATTAACCACACTATTAAATAAAACTACTACTTTTACCACATTATCCACAAAATATAAATACAATAACCAAAAAACAAAACCCTAATCAACTAAACTATTTTAAAAATAAAACAATTAAAACTTACAAAATATATATACCAAAATACCTCAAAACTAAAAATCCAATACCTACATTTAACAACACATTATCCAATAAATCTACCAATAAAAATACTCAAAAAAAAAAAACTAATAAAATCAACCAAACAAATACCTAAATATAAATAACAATACTAACTTTACCACAAACTAAATATACTATTAAACTAAAACCAATATAAAAAAAAAAAAAATACTAACTTTACCACACACATAAAAACAAAAACTTTTCAAAACTCAAAAAAAAAATAATAATTTTTACCCATAATTATTAAAAAACTACTTTTAACTAAAACTAAAATAACTACCTTTTACCACATTATTAAAATACAACTCCCAAAAAACTCATAAAAAACACTAAATATACTACTTTTAACCACATTACCTAAAATATACTACTTTTTACCCATAAAAAAATATACAAACTTTTACCACACACTCAAAACTAAATATACTACTTTTACCACATTATTAAATATACTACTTTTACTCAAAACTAAATATACTACTTTTACCACATTATTAAATATACTACTTTTACCACATTATTAAATATACTACTTTTACTCAAAACTAAATATACTACTTTTACTCACAACTAAATATACTACTTTTACCACACTATTAAATATACTACTTTTACCACATTATTAAATATACTACTTTTACTCAAAACTAAATATACTACTTTTACCACATTATTAAATATACTACTTTTACTCAAAACTAAATATACTACTTTTACCACATTACTAAATATACTACTTTTACTCACAACTAAATATACTACTTTTACCACACTATTAAATATACTACTTTTACCACATTATTAAATATACTACTTTTACTCAAAACTAAATATACTACTTTTACCACATTATTAAATATACTACTTTTACTCAAAACTAAATATACTACTTTTACCACATTATTAAATATACTACTTTTACTCAAAACTAAATATACTACTTTTACCACATTATTAAATATACTACTTTTACTCAAAACTAAATATACTACTTTTACCACATTACTAAATATACTACTTTTACTCACAACTAAATATACTACTTTTACCACATTACTAAATATACTACTTTTACTCACAACTAAATATAGTACTTTTAATCACAACTAAATGTACTACTTTTACCACATTACTAAATATACTACTTTTACCACATTACTACTTTTACCACCTTACTAAATATACTACTTTTGTCACATAAATAAATATACTACTTTTACCACATTAATAAATATACTACTTTTTACTCACAACTAAATATACTACTTTTAATCACAACTAAATGTACTACTTTTACCACATTACTAAATATACTACTTTTACCACATTACTACTTTTACCACCTTACTAAATATACTACTTTTGTCACATAAATAAATATACTACTTTTACCACATTAATAAATATACTACTTTTTACTCACAACTAAATAAACTACTTTTACCACGTTACTATTTTACTATAACTCTATTTTAACCATAGTTCTAGTTTTACTGTAGTACTACTTTTGCCATAATACCATGTTTTTTCTTCTAAGAGCTAATTACCTGCTAACACTGTAACTTACTAAATATTTGGCAATGCGACTAAGGAGGTTTGGGCATGGATCGGTTATTCCATCACGAACAAACTATGAATAGGCCCATCAAAACAAATCATTTAAATTATTTAAATAAAGATTAATTTGTGGTTGCCCTAAAGACGCCACTAGGCGTGATGGGAAACAACGGCAAATAAAATCAATTTGTTGTTGCCCTTCAGACGCCACTAGGCGTGATTGGCCATTGTCTGCTTTGACGGTCGATGGCTAAGGATGGAAGAAGAGAAGAAGAATCCATGACGAAAGAAGATCTTCCGTTACGGAGGTTAATGACACAGCGCACAGAAAGCCGGAAGGACACTGGGTTCCTGACACGCCCCTTTTTTTTCTTTTTTTTTAAAGAAAATCTTCAGATTTGGCACATGGAATATTCGTATGCTGAACGAACAAGGAAACACTGCACAGGTGGCAGCAAAGATGCGGGACCATAAGGTTGGCATTTTGTGACTCTGAGAGACAAGGTGGAAAGGCATAGGAGAAGAATCTAACCACAAGAGCTGTCCTCAGGAAAAACACATAAAGAAGAGAATTGAAGACAAAAATGAAAAGAATAATAAAGATGACATGGAAAGATCTTGAAAAGATGGCACAGGACATGAGGAACAGACATACATTTGTTGAACCTATGCTCCTGGGGGTGGGGCTAAAATATAATGATGATGATGAAGTGTGTGCAAGAACAATATGGCAAAACTTTTCTCCAGGAACCATATGACTACTTTGTATTCTTTCTTGGAAAGGGGGGTTGCTTTGTGAAGCACCAAAGAAATTATCTGTTTATGCCTTCAGCGTTTACCAATATCAGAAGGATATATAAGTAACTATATAAGCCACATTCAAGTCCAGATGGGAAACAGAACACCCTGGCCATATAAAAATGATGCCTACCATCAGCTATCTAGGCGGAACCAGGTCATCATTTTCCGGCTACGCACTGGACACAACAGATTGAGATTTATACCACACGTACAGGAATGGTATAACTGATCTCTGCACCCGTGGCATCAACCCCATGACAGCCGAATATCTGCTGCCGGCCTACCCAACATACAGCAGTGAACGGAGTAGCATATGGCAACAACGTACTTTTCTCGACGAAAAACTGTTTGGAGATGTCAGGGACCTTGAGCTGACTACTGCCTTTATTACGGTAACTACGGTTGAAGTCTGAGAGTGGACGAGGAAGAAGGATATGTAATACCAACCACTGCTGTTATGTGCTGGCAAAAAAAAAAAAAAAAAAAAAACAGGAACACGAAAACTATATTCACTAAGCGTATTGCAATACCACATAATCTCGTTTCTCCATTCATAGCCATGAGCGACCTGTAAGTACAGGTCATATAATGCCAAACGAGTTTGACTGACGAGTCCGGATCTACCTGTCCACCTGAACACCATGTTCACCATGAACACTAGCGGATATAATGATACGGTTAATCCCCTTTAATCTGGGCCGAGAGTGACACCAATATCCGATAGCGCTTTGCGATTCATCCTTGAAGTGCCGCTACATCTCAGGTGTAAATTCTGTAGTGCGGTCGATGGGACGGTGCCTAAGATTAGACTTGTCTATCATCTTGATGTATAGTAACTACGAATGTTTCAGTCACCAGTGCTCACCCTTAGATATTAGTTTCTCTTCCCTTATTTCTATCACTTCTTCGTGAGTCTCCCTTGGGGAGGTTTGTGCTCCACAGATTGTAAAGATATAAATACTCTACTTTTCATCAATTTCTCTTCTTTTTTTTCAGTCCTCTCTATTCAACATCTAAATTTAGTGAGATGAGCATTGTTTTCGCAGTTCCGAGTCACAGTGCAACATGATATAAATGTAACTCTGTATCTATCTATCTATCTATCTATCTATCTATCTATCTATCTATCTATCTATCTATCTATCTATCTATCTATCTATCTATCTATCTATCTATCTATCTATCTATCTATCTATCTATCTATCTATCTATCTATCTATCTATCTATCTATTTATTGCACTTTGTATAAATGCAAAATTTGTGTTCGTTTTATTTGTGTCTGTCATGTTCATTGCTTATGAGGACAAAATTGATGAAATGACAGCTTCAAAGTGGGCTATCTCATGTTCTTCTACAAAAGTGATCCAGTATTCTAATGCCGTCATCAACATTTATGTAACACCAATTTGTTTTGGTCTTTCCTTACCTAAATTTCACATCAGGGATTGCCCAGTGATAAAAGGTAGTAATTTACTGAATGTGTGGTCTACCTTCTTCTTCTGCGTTCAGTGTGCTAAATCTGGAGGTCTATTGCCTGGAAGAAGTAGTCTTTTCTAGGTCAATAGCTTCCTCCTAATTTCGATCACAACATGACGTTTTCTGGTCCGTTCTTCATTCACGGTTATCAGTGTAAGGTACGTTAATCCACGCAGACAGTTCCCACTGAAGATCTAAATTTGATAACCTGTCGTAATATACTTTCTAATAATAGAAGCGTACCTGAGAGGTATACAACAAGGAAGTAAGTTTGTTTTCTTAATATAAAAGTATGTGTCAAACGCTTACACACAGAGATAAGTGACGACAATTAGACGCACAAATGTGAAACTATATTAAATGGAGTAGGGATATTGGGACAAGCTGACCAACACGGTTAATAAGTTTTATGTTAATTTTATTTATCATAAAGAACTTCACAACATTTATCAAAATATCAAAACATAAAAATCAAAGGTTACATAATTAATAAGGAATAGACCCATAAGTGTAATCCCTCCCTCCCTCTGTTGAGACAAGATCCCGTTAGAAGAAGTTATTAAACCCCCCCCCCCCCCCCCCCCAAAAAAAAAAGGTCAAAAAGATTTGCGCTTTGGTCTAGAATTTGCCTATGCTGTAAAGAACAGAGTTTCTCAGTTAATCTATTCTGAAATGAACAGTATTAGCAAAACATAAGAAAGGCACAACAAAGTGAGTATATTAGTTATACAAATTTAAGAATTATTCATTCCTTCTTTCTCTCGCTCTGACAAACATGTGATCACATTTCATTCTCACTTACCAAATAAGTGCTTTCACCACATCTGGAACATATCTCCATGATGCATCCACAAATCCAAGGTTGGGTTTTTTGGCGAAACCAGCCCAAGTTTCTCCAAGACTGATTAATTCTCTTATTGGGAAACGCTTGCTTCGTTACTGTTACTAGGATTCTGTTTATGACACATCAATGAGTCCAGGTAGGAAATTACTTAAGAGATTTAATGGCCACAGTGTCAGTAGCTGATAAATTTGATACTAAAAGAAATGTCGGGGTATTAAAATCTCCCAGGATCAAGATTCCTCGTCACACCACAAATGGTCGATAGTCGGAAAAATGTCAATGTTTGATTATTTCGCCACCACGGGCTGAATGTATATAAAAATTGGGAAAAAGAAATCTGGATATCTCTAGGCCCAGTTACAATTTATTCTTAATATTCTTTGGGTTGGTACTCTGTCTCTTTCTGGGTGTAAACAAGAGGCCAGACTGGTCCACCTTGAAGACCCGATAGTTATAAAAGAATGTTCTTTTTGTACTGTAGGACTTAGATCCGTTATTCTCAGATTAGACTTATTCACAGATTAAGACCGCTGGTAGATTTTGGGTTTGTGACCCGTACTGAATATAGAAAGAAAAAACAACCATATAATCACAATAACCACTACACCACTATTCTATCCTAAAATTAACCCGCGCAGAATTATAAGTTATTATCCACTCGGTTATTTAACTTTGAATAGATCTACACGTGTATAGCTTTTCTTATCTTTAAAAAAAACCCGTGAAATAAGCGCTAGTTATTTACAAAATTACTCAAAATGAATTAGAAATAAATATTTATTTCGTCAGTACTCATAGTGAATAGTGCATTTACTAGTTGACCAAATATCCCTTACTGGTTACTAGCAATTAATTAATCAACGCTACAGCCGGAACAATTTAGCTATAAATTATTTTATTTCGCTGTAAATCCTAGTGAAATATAAATGACGGACTTTAAAAATTAAATCACTCAACGCAGAAAAATCTTAGTGTAATATTTACCGCAGCACAGAAGTTAAAACAACTCCAACGAAAAACTAAGTAATTCCAATGATATAGTGGATCTAGAAATCGCAGCTAGATGTTCCAAAACTTCTGTGGGTACTGAATAATCTAAGTTTGAAAGCTGGAATATATATATTAAATAGACAAAAGGTCGCTGACCAGTGTGAGACATAACACCTTTGGGGATTTCTGCGGTTAGATTTTGAATCAAAGTCTATTTTGTCACTTAAGCCGCCCGTCCCACGGGCAAATCGTCTCTTTGATCTCGTCGTTCCGTAGCTTAATTTACCTTCACGAAGAACGGATGTGGGGGGGGGGGGGTTAAACTGAGATTGATTATCTCCCCTTGACCAATGTCTACCGAAAGTAAGTCTTAACTTATCGACCTTGATTTACTTCATTAGTTTATCTCCCCCTTTCCCTCTTTCTACGTGCATCTATCAAAAGGTACAACTTTTGAATTATCGCTCTTGATTCTACAAATATACGACCCGTCCCCTCTCTCTACACGTGAAACGGTCTGATATTAAACATTCCTAGTGCTTGTTAAGACAATAGAGAAAAGAAAAAAAAAATAGGCGTGGCTAAATTATGAGTGAGACAGATATCAAGTACAAAGGTTCTGCATTAACAAAACTAATAAGCAAGAAAAGGTGGAAAACAGGTGGAAGCAAAACGTGTAGATATCATGTAATGTACTTACATACTTCTGTCACAAAGGCAAACAGAAAGAAAGAAAATACATCATCAGATGCAGACAGATAGAAAGGACGAAGAGATAGACAGGCAGGCAAACAGGCCGAGGAAAGGAGGGATGGAGAGACAGACTTACACAGAGATAGATAACCGACAGACAATTAAAGAGACAGATAGATAGATAGATAGATAGATAGATAGATAGATAGATAGATAGATAGATAGATAGATAGATAGATAGATAGATAGATAGATAGATAGATAGATAGATGGCACAGTTAGCCCCTAAGCAAATACTGCTGTAGGGGAAATCAGTGTTAAAGACTTCACTACACAAATTCCAGCTTTATGACATGGCTGAATGACCAGTTCCCCCCTTCGCTGCCTTTGCCATCCCTAACTCTAAACCAGAGTCAGGTACAGCTGGGTACTCTGGAGCATGACGATACCAGGCTTCGATCCCGGTAACTTATGGCTCGGAAAGAAAGCATTCTAGCCACTCGGCCACTCGAAGCACAGGAAAAAGCGTACATTACGTGTATCAGTACGAAAATAAATAGACTAGCTCCTGTATCATCACCAACTACGTGTTGCTACATCACCAGATACTGTATCCAGAGCGGCCCTAGAGCATTTTGAAGAAGGTACGAGGTCTCTTGACGGTGGCCTCGCCCCAGTCCCTCCTTTTCCCCCTAATCGCGAGGGTACGTTATGTACTCTTACAAAACACAATTTCATGATGTTAAGTTGGATCACACAAGTGATGTTCACAGAAGCATTTTTACAAAAGCTTAATACACTTATGTTTCTCAAACACAACGCTCGATGCGTTGTGTTAGAAAGATAAAAGGAATAATATAGACAAATATAAAAACAATCAGTTTCATATAAATAAATAATATTTTACTTTGAAATTTTTGTTGTTGTTCTGTTAACATTTTCATGTTAGTTTTTAAAATAAAAATTTCGGTGCTCTTCCAAGTCGGCGCTCGGCGCGGTCACCCCCCTCGCACAACTCAAGAGCCGACCATGACTGAATCTATAATTATATCACAGCTTATGCATGTTAATAATAATTAACTGTTTCATAATTATAAAGTGAAATCGAGACGACGAGTTTCAAGCGTTAATTTATAAAAGCCAAGGAAGCCAAAGTTAATGAAAGCTAAACATTAGCATTATAATGTCTCTCAACCAGCTCGTGCACAAGAACACGTAATTAAGCGCTTTTCTGCGAGAAGTCAGTCAATCTTCCCCCCGTTTTTATTTGTTAAACTCACCATTAACCTCACTATTACGGAACAGTGTCGAGAGCGCTACGTTTATGTGTCCCTCATTACGTCTATAATACTATTGGTGACGTTATATGATGACGCAAGATTGACTGGGGAACACGTTCGCTGTCAAACCGTTTGTGTTAAGTGGATCAACAAGGTTTACCCATTTTACTTTCTTTTTTAAATGTGCGCATGAAATAGAAAAAAAGAATGGCACTGGGATATCATCGAAATAATTGGTGGTGGTGGTGGTGGTTGGGGGAGAGGAGGAGAGAGAGAAATGTGCTAAGAGCGGCAATGTGTAATGTATAGTAGGGATGGCAATTTGTGGCCCGGGGGCTGCAGATGACCTGTGACAACATTTTTGCGGCCCAACATAAGATCAGATGACGTGGCAAAAGCTTTGTCATTTCTGGTGAGTCAATAAACTTACACAAACTAGACCGTGATGGCAAGTTAAAAAGACATTTTAAACGTAATTACGACCGCCCCCCCCCCCCCACCCCCCCCCCCCACCCCCCCCCCCTCCCCCCCCCCCCCCCCCCCACCCCCCCCCCCCCCCCCCCACCCCCTGTCTTTTGTTGTTGTTGTTGTTGCTGTGAAGGTCCAAGATCAACATCTGTCTGAGTAGCCACTGCTCTAACTGAGAATAAACATGGCTTTTTTGCCTGCGCTGGTTAAAGGATTATATACATAAAATGCGTCTATTTTAATGCAAAATTGAATCTGCTGAGGCCATCATGCGACTTTGTATCTTCTTGTGTGGCTGGTTGGCTATGTACTTGGCGCTTGCTAAATTATTCTCGTGTTCAAATTTGTGTAATTATAAATAATTTGTAAAAAGCATGAAAATGGATTTGCTAAATAAAATAAAACAGTAAGATATTATAATACCCTTCACTGTCATTTATATTTTTACTCCTTAGAAAAAATACAGCCACCACTACAGCTGGTCGTCTTACAGGAAACCCGCTCCAAAGCAATTCATGTGCGCCGGCAGCAGTGATTTCTATAGCAACTTGTCCGATATATAAAATCCCAGCTTTTTCTGTCAGCGCGTAACGCTAAGGAATGAAACTTTGGTTGAAAGTTAGACATTAATTGTTGGTTTGTGACTTGTCATACAATAATATGTAGAAATGCAAATTGAAAGTGACAAAAACGTATGGTTTGTGACTCGTACATATTATTGTATGACAAGTCACAAACCATACGTTTTTGTCACTTTCAATTAGCATTTCTACATATTATTGTATGACTAGTCACAAACCATACGTTTTTGTCACTTTCAATTTGCATTTCTACATATTATTGTATGACAAGTCACAAACCATACGTTTTTGTCACTTTCAATTATCATTTCTACATATTATTGTATGACAAGTCACAAACCAAACGTTTTTGTCACTTTCAATTATCATTTCTACATATTATTGTATGACAAGTCAAAAAACATACGTTTTTGTCACTTTCACATTGCATTTCTAAATATTATTTTTTTAGTCCTCTACTTTACATTCATTTTCAAGGATTTCATTGGGTGTTGGTTTGTCTCATGCTTTTGTTTTCACCAGAGTCTCTGCCTTTAAATTAATGCTTAAAGTAACATGCAGCAATAAAGATAGTTGATTCTATATGATCCCATAAAGATAGTTGGTCTTGTATGACCCCATAAAGATAGTTGATGTTGTATGACCTCATAAAGATAGTTGGTCTTGTATGACCCCATAAAGATAGTTGACGTTGTATGACCCCATAAAGATAGTTGATGTTGTATGACCCCATAAAGATAGTTAATGTTGTATGACCCCATAAAGATAGTTGGTCTTGTATGACCCCATAAAGATAGTTGATGTTGTATGACCCCATAAAGATAGTTAATGTTGTATGACCCCATAAAGATAGTTGGTCTTGTATGACCCCATAAATATAGTTGATGGTGTATGACCTCATAAAGATAGTTGGTCTTGTATGACTCCATAAAGATAGTTGACGTTGTATGACCCCATAAAGAAATTGGGTCTTGTATGACACCATAAAGATAGTTGTCTTGTATGACCCCACAAAGATAATTGGTCTTGTATGACCCCATAAAGATAGTTGATGTTGTATGACCCCAAAAGATAGTTAATGTTGCATGACCCCATAAAGATAGTTGGTCTTGTATGACCCTATAAAGATAGTTGGTCTTGTATGACCCCATAAAGATAGTCTTGTTTGACCCCACGGTTTCTGTAAAATGTTGTCAGAGTTCACATTTGTTGACAATTCTGCTGCTGGCCACTCCTGATCTATCTATCTATCTATCTATCTATCTATCTATCTATCTATCTATCTATCTATCTATCTATCTATCTATCTATCTATCTATCTATCTATCTATCTATCTATCTATCTATCTATCTATCTATCCATCTATCTATCTAGCTAGCTAGCTAGCTAGCTCTCTCTCTCTCTCCCTCCATCCCTCCCTCTCTCCCTCCCTATCTATCTATCTATCTATCTATCTATCTATCTATCTATCTATCTATCTATCTATCTATCTATCTATCTATCTATCTATCTATCTATCTATCTATCTATCTATCTATCTATCTATCTATCTATCATCTATCTATCTATCATCTATCATCTATCTATCTATCTATCTATCTATCTATCTATCTATCTATCTATCTATCTATCTATCTATCTATCTATCTATCTATCTATCTATCTATCTATCTATCTATCTATCTATCTATCTATCTATCTATCTATCTATCTATCTATCTATCTATCTATCTATCTATCTATCTATCTATCTATCTATCTATCTATCTATCTATCTATCTATCATCTATCTATCTATCTATCTATCTATCTATCTATCTATCTATCTATCTATCTATCTATCTATCTATCTATCTATCTATCTATCTATCTATCTATCTATCTATCTATCTATCTATCTATCTATCTATCTATCTATCTATCTATCTATCATCTATCTATCTATCCTCTTATCCGTTTATTCACCGGCCGGCTAACTATAATTTACACAGCGGAAACACCACACACACACACACAAGAGCAATGCAACACATACACAACACCCACACACAGATACACACGCAACCAGCAACACGAAGCCTGCATAAAAGGAGGCAGGCCGGCCGGCCAGGAAATCTCCGATCGTACACAAAAGCGCCATGTCGGACAACATTTCCAGAAGCACGAAATTTTAAAGTGCCCAAAACCACGAGGTTGACAGCCACCTGAAGTGGTTGCGACCCCCCTCTGCGTTTAAAAGGCTCTCGACTTGAGAGCCCCAGCGAAGACTGGGGAAACATCCTTATTAGACTTGATAACAGTTTTAAGAAAGAAAAAAACAAAGGGGGGGGGGGAGAAGGCGCAAGGGAAAGACATGACAGAGCCTTGTGGAATAGTGTATTGGAATGCTGTGTTCAGTGAGACTGCATATCCCTCATTTTATTGATATAACAAAGCATGAAGATTGTATAAGCATGTATGAAAAGGGGAAACTATATAAAAATGTTATGAAAGGAAAGAAACAAAAGGAAATCTATTTGAAGAAGAAAAACGTTGTGGAATAAAGTGTTTGAATCTTCACCACTACACAAAGAAATGAAATAAATTTTACTAGGTCACAATAAAAACAATCAGCGTATTAATAAGAACACTACACAAACGAAATAAATTTTACTAGGTCACAATAAAAACAGCGTATTAATAAAAGCAATACCGTAAGAAACGAAAAAAAAAATTACTGGTTCACAATAACAAAGAATAAGCGTGTTGGCTTTTGTCAGTAAATATTTCAGCAGTGTTGCCGCTAAACCACTTCAAGACAGGTTTTAAATGCTTTATAGGCAACTTCGAGAAAAAACATGAAAATGTTCAGTAGACATTCAACCAGGGTTGTGCCGTAGTTGAGAATGGCAGCGCATTGTCTGAATTTCTGGAATAGCACCAAGATCTGGGAACACTCCGATAAGCGATGCGCTTTAATAAATACAAAAATGTTAGTGGGGCACCACATTCAGAAAAATTACCTGTAACTTCCGATCGTTCGCAGCCAATGGAAGTAAAAATATTCACATAGCAGATACTGCCATAGGAAAATGAAGTGTTAGAGACTTCGGTTTACTAGGACCAAATTTATGAGGTGGGGTAACAAGATACCTTTCTAGCTGCCTTTGCCTTCCATAACTCAAGAGAACATCAGGTACTCATTTATAGCTGGGTAGGCTGGAGTATAACGGTATCAGGTTTCGTACCCGGAATCCGGCAACTTTGCCGTCAAAAGCCAGCGCTCTAACCCCTTTGCCGATGCGAAAAATTTGACATCTTTCTTCGCAAACAGCTAGTTAGACCTTCTGCCCTAAGGTGGTTACTCTTGTTGTGTCTGTAATGATTGCTACGGATCCTGGTCAGCTCGCACATCTTGAAGAAACCTAATTCACTTTCCACTCTAGAGAACTGTCGTTCACATCTACCTTACGAAGAATTCTTAGGAAGCACCCGAGATGCAAAGAATAAACCAGAGCAGAGGCACTGCACGAAGGATGGCCGCCGACCGAGCAAAGTGGAAGCGGTTTGTTGCTGCCATACAAGACGCCACCAGACGTGATGACCACTGACTGCTTTGACAGTCGGCGGCTAAGGATCAAAGAAGAAGTAGAAGACATCAGCAGAAGGAAGTTTCAAACATTCCTGGCAACCAGTACCACTGAAATAAGGAAGACTTGAAGGCCGTTAGTGTCTCTCTCTCACACACACACACACACACGCACACATACACACACACCCACACCCACACACATTTATAGAAATAAGCTCAGAGCATGTTTATCTTTTTCCTATAGATAACAGAAGACACTATTTTTTAGTAGGCCATAATAGCAACGTGTATCGAAAAGTGGGCAATAAATTACTGATGTAATGCAATGCTTACACAAAGTGCGGGTATTTGCTTTGTATATTTCTCTGTCTCTCTTTTCTTCTATTCTGTCATGCACGTATTCTCTCTCTTGACTTGCCTACGTGCCCCATTGTCAATCCTTCTAATAGAAACTTCCTTCGTTCATTCTATATTTTTCAATTTCCTAAGCATGATTCGCTGATAAATCTTTTAGACTCCAATACCATCTGTTCAACAAATTGAACATCCCTGTAGGGAGGACTAATAAACAGTAGAACAAGTCCTCCAAGACTACCAGTTCCATGAGAACAACACGGTGGCAGCATGGCCTCCTCCAACCAGTTCAGGGGCAAACTGTATGGTGACACGAGAAGCCTGAGATGGACTGCCAACTTTATCAGAGGGAACAATGTGGTTATTTGGGAGCGAACGATGAAGAAATAAAATAACTCAACATATCTGTGAGTGACGGATGTAGGCGTACAGCATTGTGAGTATGAAAGAGGGACGAAGTAACATAGAGATAGCGTTGAGAAACAGATGTGTAACAAAATACAAGACAGTCTTCTGAAAACACTCAGAAACTGAGCAGTGCGGACCACTTAACATAAAAGTTCTTCCATGGTGGAAAACCTTCAATGCTTTAGCTGTCACCACTGTTCAGCGACACCACAAGCTGTTTCACGAAGGTATCAGAAGCAGAAATGTGCTGCGTGCGCTATTTGCTTTCTTTCAAAGGCTAGGGGAAAGAGAAGACGCGATGAAAACATTGGGACAAGGCAACAGTAATCCGCTGTACACTCGGGCGAGGTCCCTCATTTCATATCCAAAGCTCTAGAACAGCGGTTTCCAACTTTTGTTTTCTGTCCCCGTGTCTCCTTCCCTTTTAGCAAACCTTCCGGTGTGCCCACTGTTTTTTTTCTTTTCTTCTTCTACTTTCGCTCTCAAATAACCACACCTATCTTACTTATAAAGTTGACAGTCCGTCTCAGGCTTCTCTCTTCACCATACAAGAACACCATACAATAATTTTTCCTTCAACTGGGTTGGAGAAGGCTAAGCAGCTACGCTGCTCTTCTTATGGAGCCGACAGCTTTGGAAGACATGTTTTATTAATGAAAAGAAATAAATTCTAGGAATTACCAAGCATATCCACATACAAAACGTACATAAATAAACGTCCTAATTAATTTCTCATAAAGAATGCCTTCTGTTAGTACCGTAACGTTTTTAATTGTTTATCACAGCACAGACAAATCAACAAGTGAAGTCTATGACTGTTGTTTTTTAGTTTTTTTGTTGTTGTCATCCACTAGTTTGATTCTTGGTACAGTTTTTTTTTTAAGAGATACCCGCTTATAATATTGAGCCTCCAGTTTGCTTCTTTGAATTTGATTCAGAATAATACTCGCGGTTCTCTCCTCAATCCACAACTTTTACCACTAACACTATTATTCTTGGAATATTCTTCACTAGCTTATAGTTATAATAATAACAATAATAGCCCCTTCAGTCATAACTGACTATGGGAATGCCCCCTTAGGTGACAGCCCTCAGCTGCTTATTTTCCTGGTGTTCCTTTCAACGTTTTCTCCTCTCTTCTGCTTGCTGTGCGTGAGAGCTTCTTTTCGCCCAATCTGAGGTGGCACAGTAGAGAGCATCGCCACTTGGTGCGATCGGCAGCTTCATCCTCCCAGGTTGCTGGATTTATGTCCAGTGCCCTCATGTCTCTCTTGCACACATTTTTGAACATCAGCTGCGGTCGCTCAACTGTTCTTTAGCCATATGCCAGTTTTCCGAAGAAAATATCTTTCGGGATGCGACCATCTTCCACCCCAAGCGTAGTCTGCGCTGTCTAAGCAGGGTATACCTCCTTTGAAGGCCAGCACGTGACAACACCTCGACACTTGTCCCGCTGTCCTTCCACGAAATACCGAGGATGTGGCGTAGATACCGTAGATGGAAGGTATTGAGCCTTCTTTCTTGCTTGGCATAGGTTGTCCATGTCTCGCTGCCATACAGAAGTGTGCTGGTGACGCAAGCGTTATATACCGCAGCTTTTGTCTTCGTTGTGAGTTTGAAGTTCCCCCAAACATCCGTTGTGAGGCGGGCAAAGGTAGCTGCAGCTTTGCTAATGCGTTTATCAATTTTTGTGTCCAGAGAGAGTTTGTCGTTGATGGTAGACCTCAGGTATGTGAAGTAGCGCATATAGTTATTCACCAAATATCCGCTCGACAAGCTTTTCGTACCCCTCTGGATGAACCCGTACTCCAGGCTGAAAACCTCTGCTGTAGAAAAACACTCATGATCTATGCTATCGGGCTCTAGAGCTCTGATTTAGGGTAGATTTTTCTCTCTTCAAATTCTTACAGCCAAAAAGAATACTTATATGTAGATTTGAAAAGCGGCAACTTCATAATAGAATATTCAGTTTCTTACGTCAGTAACCCGATGTGTTAGCTGAGGCTATTCAAACTGGCATATTTAAAAGGCATGCTCTTATAGAGTCTTTCTCTGAAGGTAACTGTATTGTTCTGTGGTCCGCTACATCCAAGGACTCAAGGGTGCGGAACATACAGTATGTCCTGAATCGTAGTTTTATGTCTACATTTTATATCTTGCATTTTCGTCTCTGGTTAGACAAAGAAATAATAGGCCTACTGATTCCTCAGGCGAGTCGTAAAAGGCGACTAAATATGAGGTTGCGTATGGGGCTGACAATCTCATGTAAGGTAAACAGATGCTGCCGCAGGGTAGTGAAGTGTTAGAGACTTCACTATGTGAAGTGTTAGAGACTTCACTATGCTAGGTCCAGTTTTATTTGGTGGCGTGACCAGTTTCCTTCCTAGCTGCTTTTGCCTTCCCTGACTCAAAAGCAGAGTCAGGTACTCATTTACAGATGGGTAGACTGGAGCGTGACACCACCGTGTTTCGAACCCGGTATCTTTTGCCACGAGAGGTCTGCATTCCAACCACTCTGCTAATGGAACGCTGATGTAAAACATATGGCTACAACAAACCACTACTGCAAGCGTTTGTGCTTTTGTGTAAGCTTCGTCAGGGGGAGGGGGGGGGGGGGCACGCGCATTAGTGGTTCCATGTTCAATAAGGAATGAAAAAGACGATGAAAAAATAGGAATGTTGTGGTCTGCTGCTAACAATGGAAGGTTTGGGTCAGTTAATATCTTGACGGGCTGAAACATTTGCTAGACGGAGAAAATGTCACTTCTGGCGATCAGCTCACATTACGTTCTTGTAATGTTCAATATAGTTTCTTACAGCTAATGTATGACCCTGAAAGACTAACTGAATGATATATCACTACTAGTGTAAAAGCCCGTCATAGCACCAATACCTAACGGCAATTTTACTTATTCAAAAGTATTTTTTTTTTTTAAACCACTGTGCATCACCACAGTACACGAACTACGTAACAGCAGCGAGGATCCCAATGTGTGTTTACGGGATCTATAAATATTTTTGTACACACCATCATTTGCGCTCTTTTCTTTGTCGAGTGTTACTATTTTCAGGAGAGTACATATAAGGGAAACAATACAATTAATGTCTAACTTTCAACCAAAGTTGCATCCCTTAGCGTTATGCACTGACAGAAAAAGCTGAGATAGGATATATAGGATAGCTTAAAGCTTAAACTTGTTATGTAAAACAAATTGATACAGAAACCACTGTTGCAGCAGAACGTGCAGGCTTCCTGTATGACGACCAGCTGTAGTGGTGGCTGCATGCGCCATATGTAGTTTGAATTAAAATGACGATGAGGATTATGATGATAACGACGGCGATGATGATGACGGAGATGATGATGATGATGATGATGACGGCGATGATGATGACGGCGATGATGATGATGATAGTGACGGCGATGATGATGATGACGGCGATGATGATGATGAGGAGGACGAAAATGATGATGACGGTGATGAAGACGATGAAGACGATGATGATGACGATAACGATGATGATGACGATAATGAGGATAACGATGATGATGATGACGATGATGACTTAAAAGCGTGCCAACCGGAGACATACAAATAGCGTGTTCGTATTTGTGTGCTATATGATAGTTTATTTGCCGGCATGGCAGCCTGAGGTTTATACAGATACAACAATAAATGAAAACAAAAACAGTAAGTAATAAAGAACCACCCACTGTAGGGGACAAAACATAATGATGCATTGAAAATATCAGGACCTTGAAATATCGAATTCACCACCTTTCAACTTCTCACGGAGCATGGGCCGTCAACAAACTTACGATCAGACTTTCCTGTCACGTGCCATCAGCTCAAGGTCTTTCTGTGTCTTCGTCATCCTTTTCATGTGTCTCTAGTTGTCTTCTCTATGTGTTCTCCAGTCTTACTCTACCTGTCTTACCTTGGGGATTCAAGAACAAGGACTTCCTGGTAGTGCTATCAACAGATTTCCTCATTGTGTGTCTTATCCATCTTCAACGTCTTCTTCTCATCCCTTGTTCCATTGGCACTTGTCATCAGTTCCACGTCAGTGATCTCGTCACTCTACTTCAATGCTTCTATTCTACGCAAGCACCCATTTATGGCTCTGAAACACGAAGAACAAAAACAACAACAACCCAAAAGCTACAGACTTTCATAAATGGATGCTTGCGAAATATCGAACTCAGAAGATCAAGTGCCTAACGTTTCGAAAATACAACTAATTGTATTTGTTCAGAACTTAACAGTAAGACAAATTTGTCCAACGCTGCCATCTTGTAAAACGATTAATATAAGCTGTTGAACATACAGCCAGAATAATTTGTCTAACTTTCTAAATGCATGACAAAATTTATTTATCCAACTCACGAAACTAAACAAAGCAGGACGATCATATCAATGTATATCACTTAATACTAGGGGGACACAACAACAACAGGGCGGGGTCAATGATGACATGATGGGAACTTGCCGGGAAATTGTCACTTCACACGATACGTGAATATCCTATTACAGTACGCTGTGACGGGTGTTCCACGTTGGTAAAGTGGTTAGCACACCCGCTTTTAACGCTGGAGAGCAAGTTTCGCGTCCAGTGAGGAACTCACTAGCGAAAGAGCTGGCAGATCGGCTAAGTCGGTTAATGAATATTTAAATTGCCAAAGTAAAATGAAATATATCTGTCTTATGATGGCTCATAATCAGTCACATCCTGCACCTTACAGCTTCCCGTGCAGTAAGGTCCTCAACAACAACAACAACATGCTAAGCCTTCATGTCCTGTGACAACCATTTATGTCTTTTCGTGTCTTCTGGATCATTTTTGTGCCTGTCTTCATTTCACTTTTCCATGTGTTTTTGGCACCCCTCTTTTTCTTTGACCCTGGAGATATCCAAAACAGGGTCTGCCTTGTAATGCTATTAGCTGGATATCTTAATGTACTATCCATTCCAACGCATTTATCTTCTTCTTAAACAGCGTTTACAAAATATCGGCTCAAAAGTCACAATATAAGTAACAAAAAGACAATATTTGTGTACACAATTAGACGGTAAGCACATTTGTGTACATCTGTCACACGACAGATTTATCATAACTATATTATAGTGACCCGTGTGTTACTGGGGCCTGGAAGTGGATCAAAGAATAGTAACACTGTGCCCTACCAATCTTGTCGTACCAAGCGACTAAGGAGGGTTGGGAATAGGGTCGGTTTTTGCGTCCTGTAAATAATTCTAATCCACAAAAACTTCAACAAACAACATATATATTCTATCGAAGTGCTTTGGACTTAAGTTTTACTACGTTTGTATTGTAAACAATTTATATATATATATATATATATATATATATATATATATATATATATATATATATATATATATATATATATATATATATATATATATATATATATATATATATATATATATATGTCTGGTTGAGCAACTCATTTATATATGTGCTCTCAACCTCTCCCTGAGAGTACATGTGCTCTCAACCTCTCCCTTGGAGGTCGGAGTGGCTAAGAGGTATGGCATCCGCCTCGAGTTCTAGAGGTACCGGGTTCGATTCCCAGTTGAGGGAATATAATTTATGGAAATTTTTTTCCGAACCAGTGGTCATAATGATGTCATTATGACCCCGCTCCCCCTCCCCCCCCCCCGGTCTCTTGGGTAGTGAGATCGGATGCATAGCCTTCTCGGATAAGGGCGAAAAAAATAGGAGGTCCCGTGTCCAAGCTGCGCATGTTAAAAACCCCTCGGCAGTTGGAAATCGGAAATCGTTTTGCCGCTGCTTCGGCAAAATTTAAAAATTAGAAACCTACCCACCACAAAAATATTTATAGAATGTGTGATTCCTATATACACACAATGGGATTCTCGCCAGTGCTACGGAGTTCGTGCACTGTGCTGAGATCCTCCTTGTGTGATCTAAGGGAGGAGATCGGAGCACTGATGGAGCAGTCCGTGTGCAATGAAGGTAATCCTTCGAACCAAACCAACCTCTACCTGTCCATGAGTAGTATGTACACTCAAACTCTCTCTATTTGCATATTATTCATATATAATTTCCCAAAACATGTACAATATAATATAGGACAGAGCATCGTACCCCAGAGTGAAAGTGAAAAAAGAGAGCACTGTTTTACCTATAACCCGGTATAAAAACTGATCGTGACGTCACACGCAGCACCTGTGAAAAGCATATTACCTGGTTGTGATTCTAATAGACAAGAATAAGACAATATCAGGTAAAGTCTGTGTGTAAGACACTGATTAAACAGTCTGGTCTCTTGCAGGTCTTATAACATCTAACGAATGTCACAATGCTGTAAAGCTTCCAAAATGTGTTTCTTTTCAGCTTGTCCTTTCGTGGACGCGCGTTTATATTTGTAGTGTGAGAGAGTGAAGATGCTGGGATAAGGGTGTGGCAGCAAGTGTAAGAGGATTATCCCTAGATGTGAGATTAAGTGTACCAGGATATTTCAAACTTCGAATGTTTAATCGGAGAACATCATGGTGTGTAGGAATTTTTCTAGCGCTGACCAGAAAAAAAGAAGAAATAAGCAATACAGAGACATATAAACGTACAACGCACATATACAATATGTGCTTACCTGCGTGGGCTAGCTTGGAAAATAGCAAACTTCTTCCTCATAATGCAAGGGAACACTTGCTCGAAGCGGCATCTCTAGACCCCATGCTAGATCTGGAGAACTTTGCCGGATTTCTGTTTTAAGTCCGGCCTTCCATCGTGGAAATCTTAGGACGAAGAATTTGAAGAAACCAGCCCCAGAACACACACGATGGCAAACTGGCAAATGCACCCAGACGTTATTGCTCAAAACATAAATCTACAGTAGGTTTGCTGAGTTTTGAAAGCAGTCTGTCAAATCTCCGTCGTTTCGAACAGGGCTGCATAGGAATCGCGGCCGTTTTCCAGCACGGTACAAATCGTGGTTTTTTTGCCAATCGTGCTAAGGTTTCCCGCGCAAATGGGAGATAGCTCTGATGGTTATAATATCGTTAAATGCTGATAAAACAGATGTGGAGTTATTTATTTTGACATAGCTTAATCCATTAATTCCCGTCACTTATCAACTCGCTTTGCCTCCGCTTTAAGCCTCATTTACTGTTTGCCTTCCTAGACAATGAAAAATGAATGAATATTCAAGGCACTAATTGATATATATATATATATATATATATATATATATATATATATATATATATATATATATATATATATATATATATATATATATATATATATATATATATAACATAAAATTGTAACTTTTAAAAGAACATCGCGTTTAACAAAAAAAACATACAATTATGTTTACACGAATTAATTCTTGAGAAAAAATATATATATATATATATATATATATATATATATATATATATATATATAAATATAAATATATATATATATATATATATATATATATATTATAATTCAATAAATATAGGAAGGAAGTAGGCTGAAACACAAAATAAATAAATATACGAACATGCCAATACCGACTGCGTGAAAGTCTGAGCATGCAACATTAATATATAAATATCTTTGACAGCTTCGCTGATTTAAAAACAAACAAACAAAAACTCATTTACCATAAGAAATAAAAAAACGAGTGTTTTCGAACTTCGTTGTTATGTTAAATGATAACCTAGTTAAAGTAGACTAACTTTCGGGAATACTTGACTGGTGATTACGTGTAGACTAACTTTCAGAAATACGTGACCGGTGAAAAGGCCGGCGTTGTCGTTTATATAGACGGGCAGCTAGCTTGATTAGTTCCACTTCTCGCTTATTTCTGCTTAACTATTTCTCTGTTTGAACCTCTCTCTTCCTCCTCACCATGTCTTGCCCACTCATAAACTCACAGAATATCTATAGCCCAAACTTCGTTCGACTCACACAAGTTGAGAAAGCTTGCGATGACCACAGCGTCACAAAATCACCTCACCCACAACTTGTCGCCCTAAAGCAATTGGTTACCTCACTTAAGCTTTAAGCACGTTCTTAAGTCGCGTTAACGGGAACAGGCTTCGATTCCTCCCACTAGTTTTAACAGTGTCCTATACTAAAACGCCGCACTATTGATAACTTCAGAGATTCGATACCACATTTTTTTACAGCATGAATGAAAACGGGTTCTGCAGGAGGACAAATATGTCTACTTATGCATGAACGACGCACGTAACTCCTACGTAGGGCACAGCGTAACCGATGAAACGATAACACTGCATTAATTACATTTCCCTACGTGTGTTATTTACATCGTATAAAAGTTAAAAACAACGTTAGCAATGAAATGTTGACGAATGCTAAAAACTGTTTATCTTAGTGCTCTATACTTGTGCTTTATACACTATACTAAGTGACAAGTAGGAACATGAAGGCATTATCAACATGTTAGTAAGTATAAACAACGATGGCAAAGGACTGAAAATAATGAAGAATATGTATTAGAAACAAACACTTATAAAAGTTGACCAAGCAAAAATGAGGATGTTTCAGGAGATAAAACAGAGCGTCAGGAAGGGATTGTTTGCAGTCACCTGATCTTTCAATCTGCAGTGAAAATATAATGAAGCCACGAATATCATCTGATGAACAAAACTTGTGATACGCTGATGATACAGCCTTAATAGCAAAATGTGAAAAAGAGTTATAGGAAAGGAATGATGCAACAGTGACAGAAATTAAAAATAAAGGTCTTAGTCTAAATAGCAAAAGACAGAAGTAATGATCAACTCATAGATAAGGAGTTCTCCAGAATGCATCGCCAGAGTAAACGGGACAGTTTTCAAACAAATCAATAGATTTAAAAAAAAACAAGGAACGTTATTCAAAGCAGACGTAAGATGCATCCCAGTGCTGAGAATATAACAGCTCAAGCAAAAGTAACGTTCCACAAAATGGACACTAGTTTATGTAGGCCTAACAAACCGTTTTTCGTGGAAGTAAGAAAGGCGTGACACAAAACCAATCATGTTATATATAGGCACGTCATGGACAATCAGCAAACAAGAAATCTGTGTGGACGGCCACAGAAATGTGGTTTTACAGAAGAATGTTAACAATATCACGGACAGCTAAAAAGATTAATGCGAATGTCCTAAAATAAGCAAGTGTTAAAGGGAAGTTTATTATTCATATTAAAAGGAATCAATCTAATTTCTTTGGACATGTTATGAGAAGAGAAAAGCTGGGATTTATTGTGACAACGGCAAAATTGAAGAGGAAAAAAGCATCGTCTTCAAACGTTTGGTGAAGCATGCCCCGTTCAACTTTGACACAAGGTTCGTTAGTTATATTAGAGCGCGGGTCCAAATATAAAGGAAAGGCCGTGTGGTCTTATTTTGAAGAAGAAAAAGAAACACCAAGTCCATTGGTTATATTAGGGCGCTGGTCCAAATATAAAAGAAAGACCGTGTTGTCTGATTTTGAAGGCGTACATTTTGAAGAAAAAAGAAACTCAAGACGGTAAAGTAGAAGGGAGAAGATTGTCATCGTGGCATGGATAAGAAGCCAACGACAAAAGTGAAATACAGCACTAAGGGCCGATCACAGTAACAGTGGATAAATAAACAACTATTAATATAATGTTGGTGAACAGTAGTCCAATGAATCAACCACGATTTAACGATATAACCACTCACGTATTTAGTACGCACGTTGTCCAGTTTAGCAATAACAAATTAGTTGACGATAAAACTGAAACAGAAATGAAACACACTAGGAATCCAATATTGATCTATCCGGCAAATTTCATTTTCCAGAAGATCTCCTTATTATCTTCTATTGGTCAAAGAACTGTTCCGAACTGTAATATCCACATGTAGGTGCGATGTATTCACAGAAAATACCGAACGAGTGTAGTTTATAACCATCAGATTAACATCCTGCACTGAAAGAAATTCAAACCAACGTTCTTTAAAGTTACTACACTGCTGCCAGGCACTCCTACACGAATGAAACAACTACACCAAAGGAAATAAAAAAACGCCAATTTTAAAACACCCACATTGTAATTTCAAATCCGATCCAATCTGGTAAAGCAGCAATTGATAACTGTCTACAACTTCAACCTAGAACACTCTTTGCTTGTAGTATGATGTGTTATCAATACACATTTGCTATCTGTGACAGAATGTAACCGCCATCTCTAGTGCATCGCTATCAACTGCTAATCCGAAATCTGGTGCTACATTTAAAAAAAAAAAAAAGAGGGTAGGGGGCTGCTTTTCCAGATCTGAATTCAAGACGTGCTATAAACGCGAAGACATCGGCGTGAATTAACTAAGAACTTGGCTTCGGATAAATCCGTGATTAATCCTAATAGGTAAATAATCATATCCAATGTTGCGCCCCACGTGTAGTAATTGGATTCAATAAGTCGCTCCTGCGTGGCATACTCCTTGTAAATCTGCAACACTCAGCGAACTCTGATGAGGGCCTGAAGACGGAAGAACATTGACAGTGATCGCTTCAAATCAGGACTTCCCAGTGGAATGAAAAAAAAAAATGTTGAACATAGTAGGCTGATGTTGTGGTAAAGCCTCCACTCGGGTGACTGCGCAAAGGTAAACCTGGTTTGCAAGGGGGCCAGCCAAAACGCGCGCAGCCAACACACCATTCCCTGGACTCCCAGTATTTTCTTTCTGTATTTGGCCATCACGAGCTTGCGATTTTGAAACAGGATCGGCGATTGGTTGACTGGTATAACAAAGGTGCGTCTAACGTACCGTACCTTACATGGGAAACACCGACTATAGTAAGACAAAAACGAAAAATCAGCGATGGGACATTACCCCGCCAGGGTTATCACACCCAACAGGGACAACTTTTACCTCCCTTGATGGCAAAAGTCAAATTGCCGTTTCTAATTTCACATTCAACACATTTTGTGATAACCGCTCTGGGGGCAAAAGCAAGGGAACAATCAATTCGAATGTTTGACCTCAAAGCTGTTGGGAAAATTACCTAGTGCTATGATATTTTCAACATATTTCTAAGTGTATTTCTTTCTTTTTTGTGAAGAAAAATCCGTCTTCGTGGTCTCAGAATTCATACTTTTTGCTGCATTTTTACGAAAACAAAATATAATGGACCCCCTGTAGTTACCAGGAGTCACTGACGAGACACCAAAAGAATAGGACTACCCCCTGACTCAGGCAGTTGTCACAAGGCGACTAATATGTGCTAATGCATGAGGGTGGCAACTTCATCATATAAAAACCTATTGCTTCAGAGACCACTTGCTGCACGAACATGGTGCTTGCTACCTACAAGGGAACCAACTGAAGTGGTTGCTCCCTGCTCCAGAAGTTGTGACAATAAAAATGAATGAAAGAGCGAATGAATTAATCAATTAATGAATCAATCAACCAATGAGTCAATGAATGGATCAATGAATGGATGAACCAATGAATGGATCAATGAATGAATGAATCAATAAATGGATCAATGAATTAATCAATGAATGGGGCACTCAATCAATCAATCAATCAATCAGTTAATGAATGGATCAAGGAATGAATCAATGAATGAATCCATGAACGAATCAATGAATGAATCAATCAATGAATGAATCCATCAGTGAATGAATCAATAAATCATTGAATGAATCAATGAATGAAAATAATATGGCCATTAGACTTAGGAGTCAGTAGTCACCGTTGAGTTTATGCCGTTCTGTATAATGTCATTTATATATATATATATTTTTTTATATATAAAGGAAAATTGAATGGAGTGAGATTTACAAATGGACAATACACTAAAACCATGTAACATTTCGGAGTTCATAATTCGTCAGCAACAGTTACAAACAGGAGACACAAACACGAAATATAGATAGGTCAAAAGAAAAAAAAAAACAGCAACGGGCAACGCAAGAACGTAATTAAAAAAGACGTGAACAAATATAACAATGATAAGATGAGCAGCCCAGAAATATGAAGAAAAGAAATATACAACACAGGCAACATTGGGTAAAAGTACAATAAAAAATAAAATGAAAATACGGAGCAAGAAAGAAATAATTATCAACACAAACATTCAAGAAACACAAAACATCTTAAAGAGAAAATGATTGTAAATTAATTGTTAATCAGAATCGACCTCCCTGCACTCTGGGCAAACCCATAGGTGCTCATTCTCCCTCAGCAAATCTCGAAGAGTATGAATGCTAATTGTACCTGTAGCACGCTGGTTGTACATACGACAGATGCATCCTCTCTCACGTCCATCTCTGCTAATCCCACGTTTGATGCCAAACTCCAACAGCCTCAGCCTTGTTGATTCATCCTTTGCAGTGTCATTATCCAGCAGGCGATCATTAATTGCCCTTAGTATCTCTCCTTTATCTATGTCCAGTGTTCCCACTAAGGGTGCTCTCGAGGCCAGTCTGTCAGCTCTCTCATTGCCACGTACCCTGCATGATCAGGACAGTCGATCCACACCAGTTCTTGAAGATTTGAGGATTATTTTTGTAACATAATGTCTGAACCAATATCTAATGGCAAGTAACGAGAGCCTACCTTGCCTAACTATAGCGGAATGTGCAACAACAATTTCGAACAATCGCTGCACCGAACGCTGTAAACATGAAAACCGGGAGCTGGGGCAGGCAGGCGAGATGAAGTTTGTCCTATCGTGTGTGTTTATTTGCGACTTCTGGGAAAAGGATAATGGATTTCATCCTGTCCGATGATAACAGTAAGATACTAGATATCTTAAGCTTTTAGTAGATACCTGGATCTAGGATGAAGGATCAGTGGTGCAGGAGTTATGAGTGTTTATATGTGTGACATATTATGAAAATAGCTTTCATCTATCTATTTCATTATCTACACTTTTCTTTTACCTAGCTTTCACCTACGCCTGTTTTGTTAACATAAAACCATTCTAATACTCAGAGATCTGTCTCTTTTTCTATTTAGCACGCATTTTATTGCTGTTCGCTATTTTCTTTGATGTATGTTCACGAGCAGACCAAATTAGCTAACGCTGAGCAGGGTATCTGTAATTTTTAACGCCAGCGATTGAAAATCGTTGGAAAGGATCAGATAGCGATCAAGAAGAGATCAGTTTGGAACAAAGGGGCAGAAATTTCTATTACCTTCCCCTGAACTGTTCGTTTGAAAGTAATTAAACACGGTGAGAATCGCAAGATCAAAGGACATTGATCGCTAGAATGGCCCATACGAGCAGAGACGTGTAAAAATTGCACTGATTAGCAAATTATGTTACGCCGGATCTCAAGAGAGTCCGTACGCAACAGAGAGAGTCTGGATTTCGGTTCTAGCGTGACTATAGGCTTTGATTTCACGTATTCCCCAAGATCATAGTGTGTAGATTCCTTTTGATATAAATTTGAGCAGAGATTTCCCCGTAGGTGCTAACATCTGGCAGAGAGTCTGGTTTTCGGTGAATAGTGTAATATTCCCTTTGATTTCAGATGTATATATACCCCAGCATTCTAATTCAATTTATCCAGTACTCCATAGATTCAGAAGACATCTAGCTACGATTCTAGAATCACTTGTAATAAGTAGAGTTCTCAGTTTTCGGTAGAGATAGTCTTAGAAGTTTGTGTGAAGGTAAATACTATACTAGTAGTTTTGAGTGATTTAAGTGGTAATATTGTCGATTATATTTCACTAGATTTTGTGTAGAGTGATTTACTAGATAGGTCCGTCATTTATATTTCTCTAGGTTTTACTGTGTTACATTGGCTAGCAGAATATATAATAATTTCTAGCTAAACTATTCCAGCTATAAAATAAATGTAATTAACTGCTAGTAAGCAGTCAGAGAATATTTTAACCAACTAGTAAAGGCGATGTTCATCATGAGTATTGACGAAATATATATTTATTTCTAATTCGTGATGAATGATTTTTTTAAATGACTAGAATTTATTTCACGAAAGTTTTTAAACGATGAGACAAGCTCTAAGTTTGTAGTTTATAAATTAAAGTTAAATAACCTAAGTGGATAAATATATTATATTTTACGCGGGTTAAGGATAGGATTGAGAATACTATATTATGGTTAAGTACGAGTATTTGTATTTTTTTCTCCTTTACACAGTATTGGGTCAAACCCTAAACCTTACCAGAGGCTTCCATGTAAATCTGAGAGTAACCATACAAAAGAACAATTTAATTAGCATCTGGGTTTCTTCAAGGTAAAAACTGTCTGAGGTTGTGTTTACACCCAGAAAGAGACAGAATATCACCCAAAGAACATTAAGAGTGACTTTGTAACTGGGCATATAGATCCAGATTTCTTTGCAAATTTCATTTACAGTTGTAGCAAATGTAATTTTTGCTGGGGAGGTTAAGATGTTATACCTAACAAGAAAGATAGTTGTGTCTGTGTTAACTGTGTGAGGTCAAGCACATGTAGGTCCCTGACTATAAAAAGAATGATGATGATGATGATATATTGATCAGGGAACCTAATGCTACCTCCCTAGATCTCACACAGTCCGTATTTTGATTCTAGTGGCTGGTGTATGATGTCTCTAGTGTCTAGGGGTGAAATGAAGATGATGGTACATCAACACAATACACTTTAACTCACTATAATAAAATGAATAAGACAGTGGTTAAGTTTTCTTTTAAAATGTGAATATTTTTTCTTTTTACAATTTAATCTGCCTGTCCCGCCAACTTCTTTTGGACAGGTCTTTGAAAATGAGGAAATATATTTACATATATTACTTTAACTAAAAATATGGACTCTTTGTAGTATGAATATATGTTAATATAGAGTTCCTATAGGTGTATTCACAGAATCAAACTTCAATAGTTGCTAGTGATTGTCATTAGTTATGAGGAGCTGTTGTTTACATCAAGCCCCATATAATTCAATGTTATTTTGATAGGAACTATTTTCTTAGGATGAAATGTCAGAGGTCCCAGCTGATAGCATGTCACCTGGGATTCTTCGTAGGTCGAATATAAGTCAGTATATCAATGTAGAGACAATGTCGATCAGCACCCACACGTAAGCTCCTTCAGGCTATCAGCTGACAGCTTAAACTTTATAATGGAGACTTTACACCCACTCATCAGGTTTCCTGTCACCGGATGGTAACAGGAAATAAAAACTCTGCAAGAAAAAGACACCCTGGCCTTTTCAACCTGATCACAACTTCGTATCCCTATCTATACATGACGGTATGGGGTCAGCCTCTTGTGCATTCATGTGCATCAGCCCCTAATTTATGACTCACAACCTTCTGTGACCACACCACAGGTCCCTATGGCAGATACGCCACTGTACTTTTACATAGTTTTCTTCAATGCAATAACGTGGAGTAACCACATCTCCTTTTATATGATTTTCTTCTTTTCTTTTCTAACTTATAAACGCTCTAGGCATGTTGAAAAGTGTTCATAGAACACAGAGGCTTCCTAACATTCCCAATACAAAATATTAATACAAAATCATAATAATATGCAAGTCAAATACAGTTCAATGTGAGGACTCAATAATGTTTGCTTCCGGCATGTCCTTCACTTTTCCACAGCAGTATCTGACTTTTTCAGTTTTAATCAAGCATGTAAATACATAAAGCATTCTTACCACTAGTTCAAAGAAATATGTCACAAATAACGTTGACTGGCAAAGAATATGGCCTCAGTTTTGCTCTGCCCCGTCCAGACAGTGAATTAGTATTTAATTTTACAAGGTATCACATCTGATCTCAACGTAAGTGTTTGAATAAAGTTTTCTAGTCAAATGGCCAAGAGACCACTATGCCTTTTGCCAATATCTATTAGAGCCGACCAATGAAAGAAGGGACTACTACAATTTTTTGAATTTAGTTGTGAAAAAAAAAAAACATTTCCAAACAAACTATGTGCCTCTTAGTCCATTGGTCAGTCTGCGTTAGTTATGATCAATAGAAAAAGATGTTTCGTTTTAGTTACATTTTTCCCATCTCTCCCCTTTTACTTCTATACTCTTATACCAATAGAATTTGAATTACTACAAAGCCTCTGTTTTTTAAACTAACGTCCCCACTAACTTAGCTAATACTTGAACTATCATATTTTTAAAAACATATTTTTGCTCAGGGGACTCTAAGCTATACTACCATATGATTTTTATGGTCAGTTTCAGCATGGTTTAGATTTTCAATTTTGTCACTGTCAATCGTCAAATAAAAATTTTACACAAGTCGGCCATCTTCCCTCCCTGTCTCTAACATTTTCCTCACTATTCAAATAAACCAACTAGTTTGAGTGACGTCAGAATACTACCGCTAGGAGGAAATAAAAAATTGTCTGTGTGTTTGCCTCTGTTGGCTTTGCCCACAGCGTGTATATATTAAAGGGACCGCGTGCAGAATGAAGAGGGGTTTTTTCAAAACTTTGGTAGTGTTTTGCGTTAATATTTACAATCGTCTCATTCTTACTACTGAGAACTGTCCGAATTACTACAAATGTTAGTGTTAAAGTTAACATATTACGTTAATTCAAATGCCAGTCTGGTCTCACAGTTGGCAAGTTGTTAATTACAAGCTTTCCCCCCCCCCCCCCCCCCCCCCCCCCCCCGTTTCGTGCAGCAGATCGGCGAGATGTTAAAAGGTTTTTTTCTACGTTGTCGAAACCGAAACTAGAGCGTGTTAGATTTTTACGGCGGGTCATTTCTTAGCATTCCCACTGCACAAAAGGCATCGCCCTACTGGCGATGAAGATGAAACCAGTCAGACACCTGAGGGCTGGTGTATTTATTCATCATATGACTAAAATCTTACGGAAATAAGCGATTATCTCACAGATTTTACTACACACCTCCCGTCCTAAAACATGCATCCATTGCAGGTTACAATCTGTGAGATAACTTAGCGCAAAAAAAGTCCTACGTTTTCTTCTGATTTTCATCACACGTATGTCTACTCAAAAAATCTGCACCGACGTTCTGAGGGCCGGGAATATATTCAATCAGAAATGAGTATGGCTGTAATAATAATGACCATCTTAATAATCTGGAATTTTCATGCTTGGCTTGTGACAGGAATACGAGAGGTGAATGATCCGTTTGGACCACAAATGTCCTGCCATATAGATAAATCTGAAATTTTTTTATAGCCCATATGAATGCCAAACATTCTTTCTCACTTGTTGAATAATTTTTTTCCGCCTTGTTTAACTTGCGGCTTGCATAAGCGACTGGGTTCAATTCTCCATCTTGTGAGGAGGACCTTTGCAACAATGTAGTGCCCAGGCCCACATTGCTTGCGTCACTTCTCGCGATAAATTCTTGATTCAAGTCAGGCAATTGCAGTACTGGCCTGCTTGTGAGTTTTTCTTTTAATCCTGGTAAGCCAATTCACACTGTGCGGACCAGTTTATTGTATCAGGTTGTCCCTTTCGAGTTAAATCCGTCAGAGGAGCACATATAGAGTTAAAATGTTTAATGTACTTTTGGTAGAAACCACACAACGACACAAAAGATCGCACATCTTTCTTTGTTTGTGGCCTAGGTGCTCTTTTCAGTTTCTCCAGATTCTTGGGGTCAGGGGTCATGCTACCCTGATGTACGGTATGTCCCAAGAATTCCAACTCTTTACACCCAATACAACATTTTGTTGGTCTAGCAGTCAAGTTAGCCTCTCTGAGTCTATCAAACAGCATATTCAAAGAGTTAACATGTTCCTCAAAAGTTTCAGTAGCAATGAGGATATCATCCATGAAATTCGAGATACATGGATTTTTCAGGGGATCCAACAATTTTCGCATCATCCTAGAAAACACACTCGGGGTATTTTTCAACCCAAACGGTAACATGTTGAACTCATAATGACCTTCCGAGGTGCTAAATGCTAACTAAGGTCGAACCTCAGGCTTTACTGGAATTTGATAATAGCCTTTGCTCAGATCCACCTTTGAAAAATATTTTGCCTTGTTCAGCCTGGCAAAAAGTTGCGTAGTATCAGGTAATGGATCCACCTGATCTTCTGTGACAGCATTCAGTTTCCTGTAATCGATGCACAGTCTATATTCTCCCGATGGTTTCCGCAACAAAACCACACAGGAACTATAAGGAGACTCACTGTGAGAAATAATCCCTTCTTGTAACAAATAATATATCTCCTCTTTCAAAGCTTTTTCCTTAGCGAACGGAATAGAATAAGGCCTCATACAGATGGGTGTTGGGTCTAGTAGTTTCATATCATATTCCAACAAATTTGTTTGCCCCGGCTTATCCGTTAACACGTCTGTATGTTTCTCCAGGACCTTTTGAATCCTCTCCCTTTGTCCTTTTGTCAGGTGATTTACTGATCTTCACCTGTTCAAACGTTTCACTGGGCTTCAGTGGATATTCAACTGAGGTGAGAGGTTCATTTTTTATTTCGGTGGCAATTGACAAGGCCATTAAGTGTGTTCCTTCCTGGATTTGTCTGTCCAGATATTTCTTCAAAAGGTTCACATGATAGACTTTTTCCTTTCCCTTCTTGTCTATCTTATAATTTGCTCTGGATACCTTTTCCAAAACTGTATATGGACCTTGCCATCCGATCTGAAGTTTATTGTTGCTGCGTGGTAAAAGAAGAAGCACCTTCTCCTCTACGGCAAGCTTCCTATCCTTCGCTTTTTTGTTATAATAAGCAGCATGCTTTTTCCTGGCTTGTCTCAAATTTTCATTTGCCAGTTTCCAACTAGTTTTTAAACGAGTGGTCAGTTCGTTCACATATTGGTATGATGAGGTAACAGTCTCTTCTGCCTTCTCAACTGTCCACGTCCTTAGTAAGGCTTCCAGTGGATTTTTTATTGGCCTCCCAAACAACAGGGTTGCGGGAGCCATCCCGGTTGAATTATGTGGAAATTCCCGATATCGAAAACAACGCAGCGGGCAAATATTGGTCCCACGAAACAGGTTGCTCATGTGACAGCTTTCTCAGGATAGAAATGAGAGTCCCATTGAACATCTCTACCTGGCCGTTCCCTTGGGGTGATACGGACTACAATGAAAGTGCTTGGCTTGAAATAACCTAAAGACTTCTTCTGTTAGTTTCCCCTTGAACTGAGAGCCGTTATCAGTCAAGATTTGATGCGGGAATCCTAACCTTGTGAATATAGTAAGTAATGCCTCTGCCACATGTTTCGAATCGATTGACGACAGGGCTACCGCCTCTCCCCACATAGAACAAGTGTCCACCAGAGTAAGGATGTAACTGTTCCTCCTCTTGGTCCGAGTGAGAGGTCCCACAATATCCACTGCAACTCTCTCAAAAGGTGTTCCCACTATGGGCATTTCCCCTAGAGTTGCTGGAGCAGTCCAATGTTTCGGAGCTACTCTCTGACATTCTGGACAGGATTTTACATATCTCTTTATGTCTTCCGTTATCCCTGGCCAGAAATAATGACAAGCTATACGCTGTCCGGTTGCGCTGATCCCCATATGACCACTAAAGGGAACTGCGTGTCCTAATTCCAACACTCTCTCCCAATATGAAGTTGGAAGTACCAGTTGGCTGTGACCATTTGTTCCATTTCCGGTCTTCCTGTACAACAATTTGTTCTTCATATAATAATCCCCTTTGCTTGGAGGTGTGTGGCATTTAGGTAATTTCTTAAAGCAAGGCTTGAGTGTACTATCTTCAGCCTGTGCCTTCCTCATCTCCTCTGGATGAGTGTTTATCGGCTCATCTTCTTCCTTTCTGGATTGTGAACGGGTCTGGGCTGCTGCCAGGACCACAGGTCTCTTGGGATTCCCCAAGAAGACATAACTACATCCCAATATCAGAGGGTAAATGGGTGCGTCTATCACTGCTGCTCTGATTATCCCTTCCACATAGCAAGTTTTCACTGTTATCCTTGCAATGGGAAGTTTCATGAGTGGTAGGTCCTTGGTCGCTCCTTGAATCTCCACTGTTTCTGTGGTATACTGATCTGGGTTCACCAAGTGCGCACTCACAACGGAATCGAAATCCAAACCGGTATCGTAAAGGCACCTAATTGTGACTCCATTACATACCACGTCCTCATATACTGGGGGATGATAAGGTTCCTGCTGTCCAGTAGGTTTTACCTTTTCTTCCTTGTTCCCCAACTTCATCACAGCACATCCAGAAGGTTCCTTGTACACAATTTGGTGTCATGACCCTCTCTCTTACACCATTTGCAATAGTATCTATTTTGATAAAGGGGTTTTTTCCCTCATATTTCCTGTCATTGAACTGTGAGTTTTTATGTTTATTATCATTTCGTGGCCTATCAAAATTTGGCATAAACTTATTACCCTGATCTTTATTATCAAACCTATTTGTGTTCTGTGGGGCCCTATAATTATCTACATGCTTCTTTTTGGTGCCAGCTACCTCTGCCTGGGCTGCCTGATACCTCTCAACGACATTAAGTAACTCACCCAGCCTCTCTGCACCCTGTTCCATGAGAAACATTCTCAAGTCTGGAGCCATGGACTCTCTTAATTGCTCAATAAGGATCATTTCTTTAAGATCTTGGGTTTTCCCCAGAGCATTCCATTTCTCCAAGTAGGTCTCTAACCGTACAGAGAACTGGTGATAAGTCTCACCCGACAGTAGCTTGGCATTTCTAAACTTTTTCCTGTAAAATTCACCATGCTTTTCGTATCTTAACAACACAGTCTGCTTTAACATGTCATAATTGTCTTGGTCATCCTGCTCATTTTTGAAAACACTTCATAAGCTGTTCCCCGAAGACCTTGGGATAACTTCAAGCTCCATCTCTCTTTTTCTAGCCCATAAGTTGTAGCTAATACCTCATATCTACTTAAATATGATTCAATATCATCATCTCTCAACAAAATAATCTAAATGAAACCCCATAGCTGAGTTGGAGGCCCCCTGACTAGCAGTCGTATCAGAGGTAGAGGGGCTGTGACCATTTTCAGGAGCATGGCCTTGCAGCTCCAACTCCCTTAGTCGCAACTCATGCTCCCTCTGCAACCTTTTCTCTTCTGCTTCCCTTTCGGTAGCCAATCTCTTTTCTTCTGCTTCCCTTTCTAATCTTTTATCTGTTGCTTCCCTTTCGACAGCCAATCTCTTTTCTTCTGCTTCCCTTTGCAGTCGTTTTTCTTCTGCCTCCCTTTCTAATCTTTTCTCCTCAAACTGGAGCCTCTTGATCTCAGCCTCTCTATCAGCCTCTAAGGCCCTAGCCTCCTTCTCAGCCTCAATTTGTAAACGTTTAATTTATCTCTCTCTAGCGTCTTCTAACTGCATTCTCCTCTCTTCAGCTAACCATGTTCTTCTCTAGCAATAAACTTATCACATTCTGAGGTGACATAGTCAATCAAAACTTGACCTTCCATATTCATCTCTTTGGCAATCTGCACAGCAGCAGAGCGAAACTTGGCCAAATCCGCCATCTGATAAATACTAAAATGTTCTAAATCAATTTCTAAACAAATACAATTTTTAATTTAATTAATCCAGGCTCTGACACTTCATCAATTCCCAAATCTTGGGCAATATTAATAATGGGGATTCCCTGGGTAAAAATAAATGTTGTTATCGCTAAAACCCAAACCAGGACCCTAATAAATGTAGTACTAAAAGTTCCTATCCCGGACAAGCCTACCAATTTATGTAGCAAATGTAATTTTTGCTGGGGAGGTTAAGATGTTATACCTAACAAGAAAGATAGTTGTATCTGTGTTAACTGTGTGAGGTCAAGCACATGTAGGTCCCTGACTATAAAAAGAATGATGATGATATATTGATCAGGGAACCTAACGCTACCTCCCTAGATCTCACACAGTCCGTATTTTGATTCTAGTGGCTGGTGTATGATGTCTCTAGTGTCTAGGGGTGAAATGAAGATGATGGTACATCAACACAATACACTTTAACTCACTATAATAAAATGAATAAGACAGTGGTTAAGTTTTCTTTTAAAATGTGAATGTTTTTTCTTTTTACAATTTAATCTGCCTGTCCCGCCAACTTCTTTTGGACAGGTCTTTGAAAATGAGGAAATATATTTACATATAATAATTTAACTAAAAATATGGACTCTTTGTCCTATGAATATATGTTAATATAGAGTCCCTATAGGTGTATTCACAGAATAAAACTTCAATAGTTGCTAGTGATTGTCATTAGTTATGAGGAGCTGTTGTTTACATCAAGCCCCATATAATTCAATGTTATTTTGATAGGAACTATTTTCTTAGGATGAAATGTCAGAGGTCCCAGCTGATAGCATGTCACCTGGATTCTTCGTAGGTCGAATATAAGTCAGTATATCATTGTAGAGACAATGTCGATCAGCACCCACACGTAAGCTCCTTCAGGCTATCAGCTGACAGCTTAAACTTTATAATGGAGACTTTACACCCACTCATCAGGTTTCCTGTCACCGGATGGTAACAGAAAATAAAAACTCTGCAAGAAAAAGACACCCTGGCCTTTTCAACCTGATCACAACTTCTTATCCCTATCTATACATGACGGTATGGGGTCAGCCTCTTGTGCATTCATGTGCATCAGCCCCTAATTTATGACTCACAACCTTCTGTGACCACACCACAGGTCCCTATGGCAGATACGCCACTGTACTTTTACATAGTTTGCTTCAATGCAATAACGTGGAGTAACCACATCTCCTTTTATATGATTTTCTTCTTTTCTTTTCTAACTTATAAACGCTCTAGGCATGTTGAAAAGTGTTCATAGAACACAGAGGCTTCCTAACATTCCCAATACAAAATATTAATACAAAATCATAATAATATGCAACAGTCAAATACAGTTCAATGTGAGGACTCAATAATGTTTGCTTCCGGCATGTCCTTCACTTTTCCACAGCAGTATCTGACTTTTTCAGTTTTAATCAAGCATGTAAATACATAAAGCATTCTTACCACTAGTTCAAAGAAATATGTCACAAATAACGTTGACTGGCAAAGAATATGGCCTCAGTTTTGCTCTGCCCCGTCCAGATAGTGAATTAGTATTTAATTTTACAAGGTATCACATCTGATCTCAACGTAAGTGTTTGAATAAAGTTTGGTCAGTTTCAGCATGGTTTAGATTTTCAATTTTGTCACTGTCATTCGTCAAATAAATTTTACACAAGTCGGCCATCTTCCCTCCCTGTCTTTAACATTTTCCTCACTATTCAAATAAACCAACTAGTTTGAGTGACGTCAGAATACTACCGCTAGGAGGAAATAAAAAATTGTCTGTGTGTTTGCCTCTGCTGGCTTTGCCCACAGCGTGTATATATTAAAGAGACCGCGTGCAGAACGAAGAGGGTTTTTTTTTCTCAAAACTTTGGTAGTGTTTTGCGTTAATATTTACAATCGTCTCATTCTTACTACTGAGAACTGTCCGAATTACTACAAATGTTAGTGTTAAAGTTAACATATTACGTTAATTCAAATGCCAGTCTGGTCTCACAGTTGGCAAGTTGTTAATTATAAGCTTTTCACCCCCGTTTCGTGCAGCAGATCGGCGAGATGTTAAAAGGTTTTTTTTTTCTACGTTGTCGAAACCGAAACTAAAGCGTGTTAGATTTTTACGGCGGGTCATTTCTTAGCATTCCCACTGCACAAAAGGCATCGCCCTACTGGCGATAAAGATGAAACCAGTCAGACACCTGAGGGCTGGTGTATTTATTCATCATATGACTAAAATCTTACGGAAATAAGCGATTATCTCACAGATTTTACTACAACAGTCAGCCCGTTGTGATAACTTAACAAACATTAACATCTCCCGACGTTTGGCCATTTGTGGTGTGACAAAGAATTTTATACAGAGAGAAGTTACCAACCTGTCTTTTCTATGTACTGGAAATCTCAAGCTATTGACATTGTGAGCGCCGTTAAATTTCTTACCTGGACAAATTATAGGTGACATAAAACAGAAATCCTAAATAAAAATAACAAAGGGAACGCTCCCCGGAGAATTGAAGTTAATATTTCTTTGCGGAGCTGGGGTTCTCTTTGCCAAATATAATACTGGAGTTGCTGTGTGTATGTGTCCTGAAGATTGTTCCAGAAGATACAAGTATTAGGTAAGAAAGAATGCTTGTGGCCATGGTCGTGTGGGAAGAGAGGAAGAATGAATGAATAATTCTCATGTATATCTTGTAGAATCCATGTACTCACTTTGTGTATTTTTCTATGCAAGTTTTGCTGATGCTGTCCCTTTATCAGAATAGGTTAACGTATAAGCTTTGTTCTTTACGGCAGAGGGAAATTCTAGACCATAGCGTATCAATCTTTGACTCTTTGGGGTTAACTCTTTCCGTACGTAATTATTTTCAGCTCTGGACGGAATTATTTTTAAGCCCCAAAAATTTACACATACATAATTTACGTTTACTGACAATGTATGTCTAATCATGAGTAAAGTATAACATATTATATATCAAATTAAAGTACATTGGATGAACAATATAAATCCATATGCCTTTCTAGCTAATTTTATGTTATGTTTATGTTATAACAGATAACATGTACACGGAAAAAGATAACTTGAAATTTTGAACAAAAATTTTCGACTTACGTAAGGCTTGTAACATAAATTGTTATCACAATACAGTTTCACTGCTCTCTTTGTGCAGGTAATCCATTTAGAAACACAGAAAAAGTAAGAAAATTATGGTTGATCACACAGTTTTTCACTGTTCACATATTAGTAACATATCTTGTGTGTTTTTCGGCCATTATGGCGATACGACAAAACACGATTAAAGATGAAGATAAATGTGAAAAAATCCGTTCAAACGCAAATAAAAGACGTTGAAGCTTGTTGAAATTTGCCCAGTTTTGTGTTTACTTCCGTTCGAGATAAATTCCGGGCAGTATAAAATATCAGAATAGAAAGAAACAATGAAATAAATCAGCGTCTTTTAAAAGATCTTACGTCTACAGCGTTCGGCCTTTGCATCTATTATTAGATCTTGCGTACGGAATCAGTTAATAACTTTCGTCTAACGGGATCTTGTCTCTACAGAGGGAGGGAGGATTACACCTATGAGTCTAACTCTTTAATTAATTCATTGACTTATGTTTATTTGTATTTGATTTGATATTCAAAATATTGCTGTTGTAAAGTTCTTTATGATAAATAAAATTTACATAAACTTTATTTACGTGTGTTGCTCAGCTTGTCCCAAAAGATCCCTATTCCACAGACATAGTTTTCACGTCTGTGCGTCATATTGTCGTCACTTATCTGTGTGTGTATAGATTTGAGTGGTTATATATATATATATATATATATATATATATATATATATATATATATATATATATATATATATATATATATATATATATATATATATATATATAGGAAAGACTGTCTGATCTAAGTCTCAGTCGTAACCGATAGACTGGATTAGATTATCTCTAATAGATTATATCTCAAATCCAGGGACAGACATTACCTTTCACCACTTCACTCGTGAAAAATCTATTTCTTTACCTTATCTCCCACTGAGCTATCACCTGTTCTAGTTCTATTCAGACGGGACCATACTTGATCTTAAATTCATATCAACAAATCTAGGACAATATGCCATTATAACAAGGATCGGAAGCAGATTTACACTGTTTTGACTGCGATATCAAAATATAAAGGGGAGAGAGAGAAAGGACAGTTTGTTAGAACGATAGCGACCAATCGGCAGGTTAAAACAAGACATCAATGGAGACAATCAGTTGAAGAACAACGGAGTAAGAAATTATGAAAATGTTAATAGATTAACAGATTGGTCTGAGAGCATCATACACGATGGAAGGTTTAGTACCCGAGATAGGCCAAAACCTGCCATTGGAATCGTTTGTCTTCTCGTCATCCATTGGGATGAATAATTCTTCACCAGTAGCCTCCCCTTTTATTCCTCCCAGTTGAACTGCACTGTTTTGAGTACTTTATTCAAGTTTGAGTTCAAGATAATTTTTTATTAAAAGCAGAATTTTATTAATTACCCCTAGATTCTTTAACAGCCCATAGGTTGGTCTTAGGAGAGGGGCACCATAGATTACTGGACTGCATATTACCATCTCGTTCAGTAACCTTTACAGCCAGACTTAAACCTATGAACTCTTTACGCCATTACTCTTTTCTGAGAATGGGGAATTACTTATAAGACCCGTCTCTTATCTGGCAACTATCCTGGTATCATCTGATACACCTTTTTGTCTGTCTATATCAACAATATTATCTAACCTCTCGCGACAATATTGATGTTTTCCATTCCTCCCGCAGCCATCCGTTCTGAACTTTCCGAAGCATGGTTTGAGAGTCTGACAATATAACTGCCCTGAGTGATGGAATTTCAGACACCACCTCAGTGCTGCAGTAACTGCCTCTACCTCCATTCTCATGCTGGAGGTTGTTGTCATGTGGGCTTGAATGACCCCCAAGACTAAGGTGGACCAATGTGCCGAGAGATTGAATGGCTCTGGGTAAGCAGTCGCGAACAAAGAGAAAATGAAAAACGAAACAAGAAAATAATAGTCCGAGTATGAGATTCGAAATGTAAAATCATAAAAGTCGCAGAGCTTCTTAACTATTGGTCTTCTGAAAGTTATAGAATTTATGGATATTTGGGCAGCTACAATTAGAAGTGGCCCTAGGGCCCGAGGTCTCTTTTTATCGACCCCCTTTCCCTTTTCCGTGCCGTCCTGTATTGTTCTCTTACGAGAGTGAATTTAATACTATTGAGTTGGAACGCTCGAAATACAACCCACAACAGCCACACCCAAACCTCAGAAATGAGGTATCTGAGGATGGTGGTTAAAGTAACAAGAACAGACATGGTCCACAACCAGAGAATACGTCACGGCCTCAAAGCCCAGCCCTTGCAGACTCTAGAGGAATAGTCTCGTTTACAATGGTTTCGCCATGTCTGCAGAATGGGAGAAGATTGGCTACCACGATAAACACGGGAAACCAAGAGTCATGGTTCCAGATCTCCCTGAGTTCACTGGGAGGACAACATTAGACAATCTCTGAAGGACCGAGGACTAGACTGGAACTAGGCCAGGAGGAAGACAGCCGATAGAATAGTATGGCGCTCTCTCTGGCAAATCTCTACACCCCAGGGTACAAGAGGAACGATTAAGTAGTAGTAGTAGTTGTTGTTGTAGTAATAGTAGTAATAGTAGTAGTAGTAGTAGTAGTAGTAGTAGTAGTAGTAGTAGTAGTAGTATTAGAAGTAATAGTAGTAGCAGCAGAGTTGGATTACACCGTAATTTCCACACTTTAATAATTCGTTGCTACCCTGAAGATATTCCCCGGCTCGGCAGCAGCCCTCGCACCGCGCAAGATCCGGCTCTGACTACAAGTCATGAGTTTAAAAAAACAAAGCCCGATAAGGTTTGAAAATAAGTTGGTAGACCGTATCTGCTGAGACATAAACACTGATTGATGCTGTCCTTTGATTACTTTCATTTTCATTATTATCAACATTATCATCGCATATGTTTTACTTCCCAGGGCGCATGGAGTCACAGCTGCAGCTATAGGGCAGGTGTACCAAACCAATAATGTGATCTTGCATGAGTACTTCCGTTTTACTTAATGTAAATACACAAAATAACAAAATTATAGTTGTCATTAACAGACCTTTCGAGAGTTGAGATTAGGCCCGGGCCATTTCGGATCGTGAGGCCTCCTGGGATAAACAGAGTGAGAACTCGTCACCCCGGGGGATTGGAAAAGTGAAAGTCAAGTCAAGTGAGTTCCCTCAAAGGGTAGTAGTAGAAGAAGAAGAAGAAGTAGTAGTAGTTGCAGTAGTTGTTGTAGTAGTATTAGTAGTAGTAGTAGTAGTAGTGGTAGTAGTAGTTGTAGTAGTAGTAGTAGTATCCCATTCAGTCATTACTAACTATAGGAACGCGCCCCCGAAACGATGTCTCGGTGGGTACGAGGTTGGGCGCTTGGATAAAGAGATCAAGCCCATACAGCATGCCTCTCCTGGTGAGTCCCAGAGGAAAGGCGCAGCCGACACAGTGTGACACCAGAACACATGTATACGCTATATCTCATGTCTATATACGCTATACCTCATGTCTATATACGCTATACCTCATGTCTATATACGCTATACCTCATGTCTATATACGCTATACCTCATGTCCTTACACATTCCAATTACGGGGCCTCGAAACAGTCCTGTATTGTTATTTGTCGTTACTGCCTCCTCGAGCGCACGCACACGCACGCGCGCACACACACACACACACACACACACATACACACACACACACACACACACACACACACACACACGGTTTCAACACTAAGCTCAACGCGTGCACGAGGTGTATTCACTGTTTTACTTACAACGCCAATCAAAAGCACTACTTGAGGTTTATCAAGCCACGTGCATTTGTCTGAACCACCAAAACACAACGCAGCAAAGAAAAACAACAGTCGTATAAAATGTGTACGAATATATTTAACGAAAGAACCATCGAACAATGAGAAACTTCAGAGAAAGGTACACGACTAAAATTCAGTAAGTTATGGGCATAAACCCTATGCAGCAGTGGCGTAACTATGGTGAAGAAGTTGGGCACGTGCCCTGGGCGTCAAATTTTTTGGGGACGCCATTTGTTGGTTTTAAAAAAATGCAAATATTCCACTTTTCTTGGGAATGTGCTGTTATGCCCATACTTTCTTGACCATGGACACACTAGGGATGATGAGGTCAGCATCACGCCGGCCACCTTAACCTTCTCACAGTTGCTCTGGTACCCAATTCATGAGGCTGGGTCGACCCCGGAGCCGTTTGCGGTCTAAAAAATCCCACCTCAACTGGGGATCGAACCATGGACCACCATTCTAGAAACAGGTGCACTAACCACACTGTATATATATATATATATATATATATATATATATATATATATATATAGATATATATATATATATATATATATATATATATATATATATGTGTGTGTGTGTGTGTGTGTGTGTGTGTGTGTTTTAAAGAACAGTTTTCAAGGGGCATCATTTATTTATATCTAAGGCCGGATAATCCATTAAGCTAAGTACACAGAAGCCTAGGGGCCCGGGGCTCTTGCGTGCCCGTACATAAGTTAAAACAATTATGCTAAGGCGTTTGATAAAAATTAAAATTATTGCTTATTACTTGAAGGTGGGCCCAAACATCAAAAAGCCTAGAGGCCCTTCTTTCAGTCCTCTCAGTTTCATATATGTGTCTGCAAGCCATGGTGAAAGGGATGACTTCTGGAATAAGATCAATTATTTGTTTCAATAACCCAACAATGCACAATTTTCTCTTAAATCTGCGTTATTCCCG
This sequence comes from Oreohelix idahoensis, assembly GCA_024509875.1. Taxonomy (NCBI): domain Eukaryota; kingdom Metazoa; phylum Mollusca; class Gastropoda; order Stylommatophora; family Oreohelicidae; genus Oreohelix; species Oreohelix idahoensis. The sequence goes on along the minus strand of JAMPIV010006152.1, from coordinate 12,401 downwards.
CTTTGTGTCGTTCAGCTACCAAAAGTTGACTCTGTTGCACATTTGATTCACTGGCTTTTTGCTGTCAGGACCATAATAATCACCCGCTTTTAAACGCTAACATCTTACATCCGCCCCTTCAGCTTCTCTGCTTTCTTCTTACTATAGATCAAGGGTCCTCAACCTTTTTTTGTACCGCAGGCACATTGTAGATTTATAAGGAGGGCGGCGGGCATTAACCAAATATTGCGACTTACTTACAAAAAGAAAAGGTTCATGCTTACAATGGAATATACAGAATACTTAGTTAGGCTGAGTAACCAAATTTCATTCAATCAGTCAATCAATCAATACCCTTTAGCTCCCCGAGGAGCATGAGCCTTCAACAAACACATGCCAAGTCTTCCTGTCCCGTGCCATCCGCTCAAGTTCTTTCCATGTTTTCCTCATCATTTTTACCTCTGTATCCAGCTCTCTTCTCCATGTGTTTTTTGGTCTACCTCTGCCTCTCTTTCCCTGTGGATTCCAGAACAAGGACTGCCTTGTAATGCTACCGTGTCTCGCAGAGACCCAGGATATCAATCCTGTACTTTTGCATTTCTGCTGCTACATGTGCAGTTTTCCCTTCTTCACATAGAGTGCGAACATTCCAGGTGCCAATCGTGGAGATTTTCCTATACGAAAAAAAGGTTAGTCGGCAACCCAGACTCCTTTCGGCTTTCTCTGGGTTGCTTCATGCGCCTCCTTTCCAGAGGACCTTCTTCTGTCTTGGGTGGCTGAGTTGATTTATATTCTGTATTTGACTTGTCCATGTTTGTTGAAGTTGTTGTGGTAACAAGTTTTTTTTACGGGATGGGGTAACCAGCCTCAGGCCAACCCTCCTTAGTTGCTTTTTACGACATGCATAGTAGGGTACAGTGTTACTATTCTTTGCTCCCCTTTCGGGCCCCGGCAACACACGCGTGAACCACATTTCATTAAATAAGAAATATTCAGGATTTAAAAATCATTATGCACTGCATGTCACTGGTCAACTTATATAGTCAAAGGTGAATGTTCCAGTGAGCAAACATTCATCCAACTAAGCAAATGTGAGCCGCGACCTGTACTCGGATTTGACAATGTTCATTGTTTTTTTTTTTTTAACCAGCAGCACTTAGGCTTTCGGCCCTTCGGCCCAATGACATGTCATTGCGAGGCTGGGGAGCCTGTGGACTTTCCTTCTAATCCGGTCAGGAGCTTCGACCCTTGCCATCCACAGAGGGTTTATCTCAGGAGCCGTTCAGGTTTTCAGTCAAAATCACGGTCGATGACACTGCTTCAAATGCGCACGCCCGGGTTTGAACCTTAAACACCTGATCGCCAGCGCAATGTGGCAACCATTGCACCAGCGCGGCTCCCATGTTCATTGTTAAAAACAATGATTCGCAATGATTTGTGGAGCCAAATTATAAGTGTATCTCGTGTAGTGAAGTGAATCTGTATGACAAACACGCTCAAAAATTCCCCGCTCAAAAACTAGTTAATGTGTTTTTAAAATCTATAAATAACTACAGTATTTGAAATTTGTCTGAGGGCCCAGTCAAATTTACTGCCAACAATTTCTCTAGTATATTTGAATTTGTCTAGGAAACAAGTCAAAAGTTACCGCCCACCCAAAATTTATCTAAGAGCATAGTACCAATTTAACAACCAATCAAATCGTTTCCTTTTCTTGTAGTGACAAGAAAATTTTGGTTGACGTGGAAATAATGCCTATTTTATGTTTTTGACCGAACGTAGATAATGTATTTCTTAATAACTAAAGATAATTAAAAGGAAAGGGGGTACTTGTGTGATATTTCACCGCTAAAATAAAATTTTCCAAATTTATTACCAAAACTGACAACCGTACTCTTTCCTTACAATTTTTTCTTTTTTTTTTCCGCCTGCGCGGCTTTTTCCCCGCCTGCGCGGGATTAGTCCATTTAACAGGTAGGGGTTGTGGGTTAGTATTATTATGTATTTATTTTTTTTAATGTAAAATTTTTGCCTCGTCTTGGCGGGGCTTGTCCCGTTCAACCTAGTCATCATCATCATCATCAGCTTTCAAGTCCCTAAGGAGCATTTGCTTTATACCAAGTCTTCCTGTCCTGTGCCATTAGCTCAAGGTCGTTCCATAATTTCTTTATCCTCTTCTTGTCTGTCATCAGTTCTCTTCTCCGTGTATTCCTTGGTCTTCCTCTGCCTCTCTTACCCTGGGGGTTCCAGACCAAGGACTGCCTGGTAAAGCTATAAGCAAGTTTGCTCAGTGTGTATCCTATCCATCTTCAGCGTCTTCTTCTCATGTCTCGTTCTTCTGGCACTTGCCTGGTTCGTGTCATCAGTTGCACATTAGTGATCTTGTCATACCACTACAATCCTTCTATTTTAGACAAGCAACCATGGTTTCAGCGCAGGCTTCTCTCGACAAAGGTAGTAGGCTGGAGACATGGTGGCGTCACGCTACAATCTACCCAGCTGTAAGTGGATGGATACCTGACTCTGCTCTGAAAGGTAAAGGCAGCCAGGAGGGGAGCTGGTTATAGCACTACTCTGAGATCATCCAGGTCTGTATTATTTTGCTTTTCAATGCCGCAATTACTGAGTGTGCATCAGAAAAGAAAGCAACCCTTCTCTCTGCGCTTTCTTCTGTCAATATAACCTCTGCTACAGTTTTCAGGGCCTCTGCCTCTGCTCTGAAGTTGTTGGAGAATCGTCCTGTCGCCACTGACAGCATTTTTTCTGCACCAGTGCTTAAGGTCAGAAAGACGCCCCCACCTCCATTTTCTGTTGCATTTGTTTCTGATCCATCTGTGTATGCATGGGTCCAGGTGTTGCGTGGATAATGTTTCTCTATGTATTTTGTAAACGACTGTGACTGACGAAGTAATCCAAATACATCATTCAACTTTTGATAAGCTGTCTGGCGTTTTGACAAGGTAGCAAGCTATCAATAAGGACAAGAAATGTTCGGCTTTTAAACTGCTGAGAAGTCGTTTGAGATTCATTAATTGTGCTGGAACCACTGAAATCATCATAATCTCGATTTCGTTTGTGTTTCCTTCGAGTTTGTTCTTGATAATGTTCACACTCAGTCGCATTCTTGGCCTTTTGCTCTATGTCTGCAAAAGTAGACCGCATAGCTTGAATATACCCCCGCAGGGATTCATAGAGTGCACAAGCCGTATTCAAATCTTGGTCAGAAGATTGCAAAGAAGCACTGGTCATTTGAAAACGGTGTAATACTTGATCCCACAGTATGATCATTATTCCTGTTTCTAACTTCATCATGGTTGAAAGTAGACAACGAGCCTGTTGACGACACTCTGCCTTCTGATCATTGTTATCTGAAATATCATCCAAGACTTGTTTTATTGCAGAAAAGCTGTGTAAAAGTGCTTTTGTCGCATCTGCCCAAGCGGACCATTTCACAAAGGGCAAATGGGACTTATTATGACTACCGCCAGCACATAATGCAGTAGAAAGGAGACCCCACCGGTAGGTAGAAGCAGAAAAGAAGTTGTACAGACTTTCAACAAAAATCCAAAGATAATGACTGCTTCTGTCCGCAAACAGTTAAGACAAAAGTAATAAAGAGTCACACTAAGTCATCCTGTTATGCTCTTTCTCTCACAATTTCGTGACATCAAATGAAAAGGCGCTAAAGATGGCATACATCACAAGATCATTGGTTTAACGCTCGTATTAGAAAATGACCAAAAAATGATGTACATATTTATTGGCGCGGGGCCCTAAAAGCACGGGACTCGTAGCAAATGCTACTTTTGCTACTACGTTAATCCGGCTCTGATTAGGTAAATATTTGACAAGGATCAGTGCATAGTGAGGGAGGGGGACCAACTTTCCACCCAGCCCTCTCCACCCAGCCCTCCACACCCAGCGGTGAGGTTTTTTTTTTAAGTTTTGTCTCGTTTTGGCGAGGCGCGTCCCGTTCAATCTAGTCGGTTATATTAGGGCGCATGTCCAAATATAAAAGACCCTTAAGTCTAGTGAATTGCTAGTCATCGTAATCATCATCATCATCAGCTTTCAAGTCCCTATCAGAGTCAGGTACCCATTTACAGCTGGTTAGACTGATGCGTGACACCTGTTCCCGTCCTCGTTGCTGTTGCCTTCTCTAACTCAAGATCAGAGTCAGGTACCCATTTACAGCTGGTTAGACTCTACCAAGCTTTGAACCAGAAACCCGGTAACTTATCGCGGTAGTGGATCACTGTTGACGCATCTAAGGTCCCAATTCAATACCGTTTTATTGCTTATAAACTTAAAATACCGGGGGGGGGGTTGGGGGGGGGGGAGGGGGGGGGGTTGAGGGCGGGTCTGTCGTAAGCGTCTCAACTATGAATGGGAACTTGGTGAAATCAACCTTTTCCAGGGGAAAAAGTGAGTTTTGGGCGGGTTTATTCGTTAGCGGTGAAATATCACACAAGTACCGGAAAGGGATATCTCGAATTATAGCGCTGATATTGCTTAACACCTAAACATAAAGATTCCCTCATAATAAAATTATATTAACTTAGAAAAATTTAATTTAGTGATATTTTCACATCAGGGTAATGCCCAATTTAATTACTTAAAAATTACCCAGATTGAAATGCAAAGGAATAACTAAGGGAAAACTAGATAGAACGATAAAGAGAAATTGGCCGTTCAATTATCACCTTTGATAATTAAAATCGGTCCACTAATAACTATAATATAAAATATGGTCAGATTATACAGACACGCTTAGAACCGCGTAAGTACTAGTCTCAAAAATTAACTTTTTGACTTTTCCTCTGATTGGTCGGGTGTAGTTCTATAAATAGTAAATACCTTTTGTGGTTTTCCGCCATTGAATCATAAAAACCACGCCGAGCTTACGTATCCTAAAAGACAGTAGGACCAAGCCTTTGCCGTTTAAACTGAGAGAGCAGTGCTAAGAACCCTTTTACGGCCAGTCAGCTTGTGTGTGTGTGAACGTATTTACCTGAGGGTAAGAAAGATAATTTTATTTGCATACTTGTCACAGAGAGCTATGATCATTAAATTCTCTATATACTCTTCTTTTCTTCACCCGTGTCCTCTATTTTTATTATCACTCTTTACCCTTTTCCTGTATTTTTCGCATCCATTCGTTTGCGAGAAATATTTTCTTCCCCATTCTCAACTTTACCGTTTTCTTTTTCATACTGGTAAACGCATTTATGACAAAACGTATCAGTCTCTCTGCACCAGACGAGAGAGCGTTAAATGCATTCTATCGCATTGGGTATCAGTGGACGAAACTGTGAATATTCGCTTTCGCCAGACCTATAGGCGACATTTTGTCTGCATTTTCACCTGCCACAACGAGTTGCATCGGCTGAGCGCTCAGGTAAGGCGCGATAACCGACATCTCCTCGGCGCAGTTTGAGACATTTGTCTTGAAATCCCAGCTGACAAGGCACTCACTGTTGGCCCTGGTCAGCGTGAGGTGTGAAAACGCACGAGTGTCAGTTCATGGTAGTTTTCTAGTTTATGTAAGGTGTAAGAATGAGAAGGGGAGTTTATTTCAATTTGGGAAATATGTTGGGACCCCTTTGTCCTGGTTTAAGATATTTACCGGAGTTTGAAACTTTATTTTCATTCACTCTCCAAATTCGCAGTAGACAGGTTGTTCGTGAATAGAATAAGCTGTATAGCGAAGCCCTAGTTTGTTCGGAAATGTACCGAGCTCTAGACTTCAAATAAATATATCAGCGTATAATTCTAAAGTGTGCGATATACTGTAGTTCTGTGTTGAGGTACAAGTATATATTATATTAAGTATCTAATATTTTGTGAAGTGTTTAAAGTGATAATCGCTTATTTCATATTTCACTAGTTAGATTTGGTGCAGAGTACTTAATTTATATAGTCTGTATTATTTTATTGTGACGAGTTACAGTGGAAAACAGAAATTATAATTTCTAGCTTAAACTCAGTCGGCTATTAAGGAATTTAATTTTACTGCTAAATAATCAGACGAGAATAAGTTTTCTAAACTAACTTATAAATGCTAGATGCTTCATGAGTGTTGACGGAATACGTAGGTATTCCTAATTCATAATGATTGATTTTTATATAACTTATTTCACGGGAAAGTTTAAATGATAAGTCAAGCTGTACGCTTGCAGTTTAAAAATGTAAGTTATAACGAGTACCTAGTATGTATAATTATTGAATATGTGTTTTTCCTTTATTCAGTGAATACTGGGGTTAACCCAAAACTTTGCCAGCGTTAAGTACTGATGAGTGATATCTGTGAAGAACTAAAACATTTTTCTTGAAAGCCTTGGTGCATAATCTTTACAAGTACCCTATTTATAGGTTAAATAGGTTAAATGAAGTAACAGGCCTATCGCGCCATATTTAATTCTTCCTGAGAAACAACTTAAGTACATTTTTAGCCTATGTGGCAAGTAACATATTAACGTCAGTAACATTCCAACGGAGTTTTGACTAGTGATGTGGTGACCAAATATAGTCCTATCCGGAAAGAAGACACCGACCTGACATTCCTCATTTCTAGAATACCTAACCTAGTGACACTGTGCTCGTTGTTAATGTTCGTGCCTGGACAATTTTTTAATGTGACTTAAACAGACATTCGAAAAAATAAGAACACCCAAGGAATCGTTCCCTGAAGCAGAGGATTTCAACCAGTCTTTTTGGAACTGGGGATTTCTTGGTCAAGACTGCATTTGACGAGTCTGTATGTGAATGTCCCTAAGAATTATGTTCCAGATGCTGCGAACAAAGCTGTAAGTATGCAAGAGAGCACGTGGCCGCGGCTGAATGAATAGAGTGAGTGCAGGTCTGAGTGATTCATTATTATTGTATTTTGGCACTCATTTTGCTGTCTTAACTTTCTTTATGCAAGTATTGCTAACCATTTTCCCTTAAAATAGAGCAGAGATATCAAGTCGGTCCATAGTCAGTTATGACTGAAGGGGCTATTATTATTATTATTATACCTTAAAAGGGGGAAATATTAGACAAAATCATATGTATCTGTGTCTCTTTGGGGCTATCACTGTCTTCTAACGGGACTGTGAGCTATACATCGAAGGGAAGGATCCTACCAACGGGTCTATCATTTCTTGTAGCAATTCCTTGATTTTTATGACTATTTGTATATGCTTTGATGTAATTTTTATATGTTGTGAGAGAAGTTTGTTATGATAATTAAACTACTCAATAATTATTCCAGCGTGTCGGTGAGTTTCGTTTCATAAATATCTATATAATCACTGTTATAGTTTTCCCACGTCTGTGTGTTTAACTGTCGTCACTTGAATGTGCGTGCACGTGAGTGGATAGAGATATATTAATATATGATTAATATATGATTGTGCCCTCAGTGCTGGCTCAGAGGCTGATCTGCAGCGTAGCGTTGATAGATTCTCCGAAGCCTGCTCCAACTTTGGGCTTACCATCAACACGGGGAAAACAGAAATCATGTACCAACCAGCTCCTGGCACAATTTATACTGAGCCAGTCATCAAGGTAAATGGTGAGAAACTGAATGTTGTGAACAGGTTCACATACCTTGGTAGTACACTATCCCAGAACATCGTCATTGATGATGAGGTGAACACCAGGATCTCCAAAGCCAGCAGCACATTGGCAGACTATACACCAACGTTTGGCATCGAAGTGGCATTAGTCTACAGACAAAGCTGAAGGTATACAGAGCTGCGGTGCTTCCAGTGCTGCTTTATGCATGTGAAACATGGACTGTATACAGGCGCCACGTAAAAAAAGCTCAACCACTTCCATACAGTCTGTCTCAGGAAGATAATGAACATCAAATGGCAAGACAAGATCCCGGATACCGCCGTTCTTGACAGAGCTGGTATCCCTAGCATCGATACTATTCTGATGCAGTCACAGATTCGCTGGGCAGGTCATGTAGTCCGCATGCCAGACCATCGACTGCCAAAGATACTCTTTTATGGTGAGATGCAGAAGGGTAGACGCTCCCATGGTGGCCAGAAAAAGCGCTTCAAAGACACACTTAAGGCTTCATTAAAAACCTTTGACATAAACCCAGACACATGGGAAGCTGCTGCGCAAGACCGAACTGCCTCGCGCACATCTCTTCGTAAAGGTGCAGTGGCATGCGAATCTTCCAGAAGAGCAGCAGCGGAACAGCGGAGACAAGCTAGAAAAGATCGTGAAATAAAACCTTCACATGAAGCAAACATTCCCTGCCCACACTGTCCGAGATCCTTCCAGGCCCGCATCGGGCTCATCAGTCACCTTCGTACTCATAGACTATCCTAACATCCTAATAATTGGATGAACAGAGTGGTCTTCATCACCTGTGATGGACGAACAACATATATATATATATATATATATATATATATATATATATATATATATATATATATATATATATATATATATATATATATATATATATATATATATATATATATATATATATATGTTTAGACTGTCTGACTCCTCTAAATCTGTCGTAGAAGATATGCAGAGAGAGAGAAGATTTCTCGATCTCAGGGACAGCCTCTATCACATTCTACCATCTCACTCGTGGAAATCTATTTCTATTATCATCTCCCACTGTGACTATCACTTATTCTAATCTATTCAGAAGGGACCAACCCAAGTCTTAATTCTCCTATCAAAAATCTACGACAAATGTGGGCTCGTTTCCGGTAATTGAACTGAAAATTCTGAGCAAGGACGTTAAATGTGGTCTCGTCCGAAGGATTTTTGAACTTAGAATAGGAAGACGAGTACGACAAATGGTCGCTCGTTTCCGGGAATTGAACTGAAAATCCTGAGCAAGGACGACAAATGTGGATTCGTCTATCGGGATTTTGAACATAGAATAGGAAGACGAGTACGATAAATATCAGCTCGTCTGAAATTTTCTTTATTCTGATATAGAGTAAGAGTGTGATGTCTTGTGAGTTTTGCATCTTTTAAAAATAATTTATCTCCTAGACTAACAATCTGTTTATGGGCGTGCTGACCACACCACTAATAATTGTTTTTCCACAGCATTTTTGAATAATATACATTTGAGTTACAGGTTGATTTTGTCGGAATATATGTTAACTGATGATTTTGTAATACTAAACGCTGGTAAAGTTAGTGAGTGTATAACATTCACAGGGTTCTGAAGAAGTAGGTGTTTCAGCTAAGCTAAGGGGTGCGTTTCGGACTATCTCGTCCAGATTAATTGCTTCCCTTACCCGAACTGTCTTCAGGGGTAAACTTATAGTGGATTAAAAATTAAGGGATTTTTTTTCTGCTTAAAATTTTGCTATAATTATATTTGTTTCAACTGTAGCAACTAATTTTTTTAGTGAGTAATCTTACTACCATTTATTTGGCGTAGTCGTCTGCATTAGGTGCTTTATTGCCGATTAATAGCAGCGATAGTTAAACACTATATTTTGGAGGAGGTATCCCAGGTTAAAGTATATCATCTTTTGTTTTGGTATTTTCTCGCACGTGGTAGGAACCAGTGCATTCTTTTCCCTATTTCTTTCTGGACTAAGTCTCAGCCACTGACTTATTATGGCAGAAAGGGCAAAGCTTAGACAACTCCTCAGAAACGAAGCGAGAGAGGAGGGACTGGAAGGAGAGGAAGCGAAAGCGTTTGTAGGAGACGAACTTGAGAGATATGATGCGGAGAAGAAAGCAGCTGAAGCTTTACAACAGAAGAAGATGGATAAGGAAATGGAAATTCGCAGGATGCAGCATGAGGAAAGAGAGAAGGAGAGACAGCAGGAGAAGGAGAGGGAGGAGAGACAGCTTGAGGAAAAAGAGAAACAGAGACAGCACGAGTTGGCTCTTAAAACTCTAGATATCCAAAGTCGTGGTGCTGCCTCTACCTCCAGCAATGGAGAGTTTTCTTCTCATTCCTCTTTAACTGATCCTCCTAACACACAATCTACTCATCTCACTGCTATGTCTTTTGCGCTAGAATCTTTCCCTTGTCGGCAATTGGCATCCCCTCATTCCTGGGACCCAATGATGTCCCCCGTGACCATGGCAGTCGGCGTCACAGACCCACAGGGGTCTCGATTGGCGGAGGACCCATTGCGGCCCGGACAAAACTCGTACCGCACCTGCCGCGCCTCTGCCAGAAACCGTTGAGGCCTACAGCGCGACACGGTCCCACTCTCCAGCGATGCATGCTAATCGAGAAAAGAGGCCGCACGGATAGGACACTGGTAACCCGGGGTCAAAACACCACCGCCCCAGCCTAAAAATCCAGAGATCTACAAAAACAAGGTACCGGGGGTGGGTACCGGGCCCCACTCGTGCGCCGCGGCCAACCACAGTAACCGAGTTCATATCAACTCCCGGACCCGGGGGGGGGGGGGTGGGGTGGGCCCTTCAAAAGTTCAGCGTGAAGGCCGAGCATAAACTTGCAAGGTTGGCAAACATTGTAGAACTGCCAGTCGCAAACGGTATCCCTCATTACAGGGCGATGAGCACGGGGAGGGCCGAACTTGCCACACGGCGAACTGCTGGAATCTTACGCTAACATTCTCGCAAGCGGGCGTGAAATAAAGGACAGAGATGACCCAGGACCCTTTTGGGGCAGAGCCCCCTCAAGCGGGTGCGACGGGGAACAGGAACCCGATGTCACCTTGTTCGTCGAAACTTTATTGTTTATGGTGTTGACCCGGGGGGCTTTCCTTATATTGCATAGGTTTGCCTGAGACAAAACGCCCAGTTGTTAAACCCTGTCAATCTACGAAGTGGATGAGGGCCCGTCCGAACAGATGATGAGGGTCTACGTACGGAGGCCGAGAGCGGGCACGCTAACAGCGCTTCCCATCTGGCAACTGGGTCGAGATCCACGGGGTCTGACAAATATTACCGGAGTGCTCTCAGTCAAGCGTTCGTATCGGGCTTTAAAATGGATAGCTTTGGCTGTGAGATACCATGTTTAGTTGGGTGGAAAGGCGGGCGGGAATAGGCCGGACTTGTGTGCATGGGTCAGTAAACTCACTCGGGACGGCGTCCAACCCTCACTTCACTGGGTGTCCATCCCAACTGGGCCCCCAGAATTTACCCGGGAATGTGTGACCTAGCCCTCTCAGGGCTCCGCCGCCCCGGGACCTCGACCTGGGAAGTCCAGCCGGTCTCGTCTTATTAGAATAGCAAGGCCTTGGGGGTCCCATGTGGTCAAAGGAAGCGCTCCCAGCACCCGACCCGTTTGCCCAAAAAACACCTGTCCACGTCTACCAGACACTCGAAAACTGAGCGACAAGCCTGACCAAGTTTACAGAACGCCACCGAGCCCCCGTAAACCGGACCCAGTACAGCATGTGCCCAATCCTATAAATTTGGCCACTCTCTTCCCTTCGAAGGACGGACATATGGGTCCCTCAACTCGCCACAAACTAAAGGCTAACGCACTCACTACTAGGTGGCCGGAGGGAGTCACATCCAGGTCTGCTGAACTCGCTTGAAGTGGGTCCAAAACCTGTGCCCAATTCCACCGGAGTTGTGGCCGACCCAAGTCAAAAACGGGCACCCCCGAGTCTCCTTTTGGTGAAATGCCACAATATTGGGAACACCAATTACGATCACAACCCGTTCGAATGGTGTTCCCGCCTATTGGTCATGTGTCACCCAAAGAGACCTGGGGGTGCCCGTGTGCAGGTGGTGTGCACCCGTTTTGGCATGTGGGCCACCGGATTTAGACATACCTGATAATCTCAGTATTTACACCTGCCGACCAATAGTGAAGTGGTTATCCATTAGATTGTGGCGTTAAGTCCCCATATGTCCTGCTGACAGGGCATAGAGATGCCCCCGTATCAAGGATTATGGCTTCTTTCTGTTTTCGGTACTTGTTTAGCTTGGTTGAAACCTTGGGACAGTGCTTTGCCGTTATGCGCGATACAGTACGCTATCCATAGAAACAAAGTCCCCTTGTAGTCTGGGTTCCTGAAGTCCAAGGCAGGTTTTCCTAAAGCAGTGCTGCCAAAGTAGGGTCCCTTTTTGCGCATCTAGTAAGTCCAAAGGTAACAAATTTTGCGTAGGGCTCCCGTTCCCTTCTTTGGTTTGCTCTCAAGTAGTTACTGCTGCCGGACAATCGTCTCCTTCCGGTTTCCCCCAATAAACACGAAGTCGTCCCGCCAAGGTCTCCATAGACAGCCGCTTTGATCTCGCCTCTGACAAAGATCAGAGTGGATCTCTACCAGTGCGATGGGGAAGCGCTGTAGTTTGCTCGCTCTTAGAGAACTCCACAATGGTTCGACGGTTCCCTCTCCTTGTCAGCTTGACTCGGGTTTTAAGACCAGGTTTCTGCAACAATGCAATCATAAGAAATGGCCCCGTGGTCAATAAACCAAAAGTTTTGAAACCGTTGCAATGTA
>JAMPIV010006151.1:0-24018 GCA_024509875.1 Oreohelix idahoensis | reverse complement strand
AGCTAAAGCACTTACTCTGAAGCTTAAACCACACATGCACAAGATAATACATTCAGATCAACAAAATTGTGTAGATGGTAGAAACATTAGCAGACACACACATTTCATTAGAGACCTAATTACATACACACACGATAGGCAGTGCCAGAGTGCCATATTATCTTTAGATCAGGAAAAGGCATTTGATAGAGTATCACATGCCTTCCTACATAAGAGTCTTAAAGCCAATAATATAGGGAAATATTTTAGATCATGGATAAAGATCCTATACAAAAAACCTGAAAGTAAAATATTGATTAATCATAGTCTAACTAAAACATTCAGATTAACAAGAAGTGTTAGGCAAGGGTGCCCCCTGTCGCCCCTGTTATATGTAATAACGCTAGAACCTGTGTTGGAAAGAATAAGACAAGACACAAATATCACGGGGACTTTCGTCCCCGGTGCAGGGGAAAGGAAATTGTTGGCCTACGCCGATGACACGATATTCTTTCCAACAACAAAGGATTCTATAAAAAAATATCTTAGAGGTTTTCACAGAGTTTGGATACGCTAGCGAATCCAAACTAAATATTCAAAAATCTAGCATAATGGGAATAGGAAAATGGGGCAATAGGTCAGATTTCCCTTTTCAATTAACGGTAGTGAATAAAATTAAAATTTATGGAATTAACTTTTCTTTTAATCCTCAAGACCCCAATAAAGAAACATGGACAAAATTGATAGCGAAAATCCAAAATATGTTAGAAATTTACAAATATAAAACGGCTACCATTTTCGGAAGAAGTATTATAGTTAATTGTTTTATTATGCCAAAAATAATTTACACAGCAAATATACAAATAGTCCCTAAAAAGATTATAACAGAAATAAATAAACTAATTAGGACCTTCATTTTTAGAAATACCTGGCACAGTATTAAACACACTACTCTAATACAACCTAAAAATAAAGGGGGAATAGCTCTACAGGATATAAATACTAAAATTAAAGCTTTAAGAATTAAATACATAGGGGATGTTATAAAGTGCCCGAGTCTATACCCGCTGGCACACTACTACATTGGTTTAAGATTATTAAACCTTTGTAAGTTGAATAACAATCAACCCCATTTTTTTGGTACACCACCACCTTTTTACAAAATATGTCTACAGAATTTAGAGGGGAACAAACACTTAATAAAACAAGACACCAAACTTATATATAAACTTCTAGTTGCAGCACAGGAAACACCTATAAAGACACGAAGAGGGTACAACCTCTTTATAACTGATTACACACAGAGTTTTACAAACATTCACGCAATAGACATTAAACCACAAGCAAAAGAAGTCACTTACAGACTACTACACAGTTTAACACCAATAGCTAACAGATCATCAATAAAGGCAAACAGATTAGCGCCCAAATGTAAACTGTGTAGTGACAACATTATAGAGACAGAAGACCATTTATTTTACACATGTAAGACAGTGGCCCCCACTTTAAACAAGTTAAGGAAATTAATAGGCCCACACTCACAACAGACACTTAATTTATATAGAGCAGTCACAATGAACACGTTACCACACATGACGAGACAAATAGAACTTAAGCTACTGACTTTGTTAGCTAACTTTAGATACCTTGTTTGGACATGTAGGAACAGAGCTGTATACGACAATGGACATTATGACAGTACAATATTTACACAAATATACGAACGCATGACACAAAACATAATAGAACAGTTTTTAAAACTCTTGTGTACTTAAGTCTTCATATAATTTTGTAAATATTTCATGTAAAAATATAAAAATCTTACAAGCAAGTTGCTTTGATAACTTTTAGTGTATGTCTTCATATAATTTTGTAAATATTTCATGTTAAAATGTAAAAATCTTACAAGCAAGTTGCTTTGATAACCTTCAGTGTATAAGTCTTCATCAATCATCTCACAGTAGGGTGTCGATGTTTATAGCCTCATTTTTTCATCATCCAATTTTTGTAGTGATTGTGATATGGGGTTTTTTTTTTTTTTTTTTTTTTTTTTTTTTTTTTTTTTTTTTTTTTTTTTTTTTTTTTGGTAGGAAGTGGGAGCGCGGAGTCAGAGACAAGAGGTGGAGGGGTTTCCTTTATTGATGTGATATTGTGATATTTGTAAAAATTGTTGTAAATAATATTGTTACACTGACCTGAATAAAGGTATTTTAAAAAAAAAAAAAAAATTATAGAGTCCTACCAGAGAAGTTGACGGAGCAAGTCCAGATTTGCTGGGCTCTCAGGATTTCTTGGACATTGGTGTTTTTTTTCCAGGACTTGTGTTAGTTAGTTAGGCGTTAGCCTAGCTAACTTTTGTGACTTTTGTTTTTGTTTTCAAATTTGGTTGTTCCAACCAAGAAGAAGAATTTAAAAATGCCCGCACCAATTGTGCCGACTTTTGTACTTAGCATGGAGAAAGACTTGGAGGGAGGTGAGTTACATAAACCTGGAACACTAGTGATCTCTATCAATGGGCCACAGGCTAATAGAGCCTCCTACTCTTTGATTGCCAGCATTCTGGCCGGACCGGCTGGCGTTGGTACGAGTGGCGTCGCCACGCTTTACAGGTTTGCGAGCCCATTCAAGTGGTTCGCTACACTAACAGCAGCTGCCCAGATGAAACATTATGCTGGCCTGCACGGTAAGAAACTTGAATGGACAAACCCGCAGATGTCTGTATATATTGAGCACTTAGACAAGGAGAAATCTAAGGGG
Organism: Oreohelix idahoensis; assembly: GCA_024509875.1. Lineage (NCBI taxonomy): Eukaryota > Metazoa > Mollusca > Gastropoda > Stylommatophora > Oreohelicidae > Oreohelix > Oreohelix idahoensis. Next base: position 21,282 of record JAMPIV010006151.1, on the reverse strand, counting down.
ACACTCAACTGGATGCCCCCGACTATGAAAGCAGAGGCGGCCCAACGGATTGCGGCAGCGGTAACAGGGGATAGAGATGCAGAAGTGTCACGGGTCAAAACCGCCCAAGATAAATGGAACTTTTTGTTCAAGCCGTCGGCACACCAGGTGCCTCATTTTGTCAATCTAAAAATGGAAGGCCCAGCGGAAAAATTCCAGAGGGTATGGGTGTCCCTGCCTGGGAGGAAAACCCAATGTGCCATTTGTGGGGGGGACGACCACTGGGTAAGCCAGTGCCCGAAGAAGCGGACACCCGCCTCCCAGGCCAAACAAGCGAGGAAAGAGGAAGTGGTGGTGGACAGAACGCCTGCAGAGCAAAGCAGGGAGACATCAGCAGAGCAAGACAAGGCAAGTGAGCCCCCCGCCCTAGATAGCCTGGACGCCAGTGAGGGTGAGGACTTTGAAAAAGTGGTCAACAACAGGAAAGAGAAGAAAGAGATAAACAGGAAGAGATTCCTGCTTCAGGCAACAGAGCCTGTGAAGCCGAAAGAGGTCAAACGCAGTGACAGTAGGTCGCCTAGAAAGTGCTCTCCGAGCAAAAGTGACCTGCCACCATCACCATCACCGAGGGTGACTACACCAGAGCCTTCCCCGAGATGGGTTTCATCGACACCTGTGGTCGATGAACGCAACGCATCTCGACCCAACAGTCCAGCAGGAGGGTCGCCGGCAGAATCAAATTTCCCAGAGGTGCCAACAAACACCCAAGTTGGGATAAATTGGGCGGCAGAAATTGAGGAAGATGAGGACATGGAGGCGATCATGTCGCAAGCCAGCATCTTCATAGATGGCCAGCCTTTCTGATGAACGAAGCATGAGTCTGCCCGTACAAGCTTTTCTTCCCTGCACTGAGGTCCAGTGCGTGATGTGTCAAGTTTCAAGCTTTGAGCAGGTGAGACGAGTGAGAGGGTTTATGACGAACGGTGCAGGTGAAGGCACGCCGGAGCTGCACCCCGAAGTTACCCTCCCCTTTGAGCCTGTGAGAAGCTTGACCAATAGACTGCCAGTGCGGGAAAAGATGTGCCCCCTCCAGAAGACTCAAGCATACAAGTCTGGAAAGGAAAAAAAAATGTATTCACTTAAAGTAAAATCTAAAAACACCCATAGTTTAGGATGTGTCAGTTATGATTTAAGAGTGTTGTGTTTTTTATTTTAATGTAAATAAGTTTGGTAATATTTTAATGTATATTTTGACAAAGCACACACACAACTAACATGCGCACAGTTTTATTTAAGCAGTCAACTCCCCTCCCCCCTACTGGGGCGGGAGTTTTAGGCGACGCGGTTTCATCTGTGTCTAGCCTAAATTATCAGTGCAGAACGAATAGTCAGCCCCAGATCACTATTTCGTCAGGCAATCATGTAACTAGGTTAGCAGGTCAGCCCCAATGCACCGCTTCGTCGAGAAATACAAACATGAATGTGTCGAGTGACCTAGTTACGACAGAAAGCGGTCAGCCGACCGGCACCGCTATGCTGTGTGAACCATGTGTAGCAAATGACCAGTTTATTACTTTGCCTCCTAAAATCATTAAAACACAAAATAAACCATCAACTAGTGTTCTACTGTGTAACTCATTGGTAGTGAGTAGCCAGCCTCAGATCACTACTCAGCTTTGTAATTCTACAGACGGTTCGCAAGCCCCCGTTTTGTCAAATAGTTTAGATATGGCAAGTGGCCACTCTGCCACTTTGCCATGTAGACAGTTTATAGAGAGTGGCCAACCTCAGCCTACCACTCCGACATGCAGTCTAGTGATAATATCCCTCAATGTCAATGGCTTGAGGAATAAACTGGACCATGTAATTAAACTAATGAAAAGAGAGAGAAACCCGACTTTTTGTTCTTGCAGCAAACGGGGATTACTTCTAGGTACCATGCCGACCAGATAGTAACTAGATTAGGACTGAAACATGGCTGGTTCGCCCGGGGCACCTGCCATGGGGGTACTGCCATCCTCCAGATAAATGAAGATTGGGAAGCAGTACATTATAGAACAGACAATTGTGGCAGAATTGTTATTATACAAATACAAAATAAACACAATAAACATGACACGCACACACTTATCAATATATACGCACCTGCACTATACACTGACCAACCCAAATTTTACGACGGACTGTATGACACTATAGATAAGCACTACAAAGGAACTAGAATAGTGTTAGGAGGAGATTTTAACTGTGTTTTGGCCAATTTAGACAGTAGTTCCTTTGGACCCGTATCCCAGAGAAAGAAAATTCAAATTCCCCTATCAGTACGACATTTACAACCCATCCTTGACAAACATGACTTAGTAGACGTGTACAGAAAACTACAACCGAACACACAAGCTTTCACATTTCACGACAAGACAAACCCTTATTTTAGACAGGCCTCAAGACTAGACAGAATATACGCAACAAACAGTTACAATATACACAAAACTCACCACATAAAAAAAACGCTTAAATTCACAGATCACGAAGCAGTATACACAATATTAAGTACGGGACACACATATACAAAATTAAAGAGATCCCCGCATTGGAAATTCAATAATAACTTGCTAACAAATACCTTCTTCACAGACACAATAACACAGCTTATTCAGGGTTACACACAGGATATCCCCAATAACAACATTGCAGAATATTGGGACCTGTTAAAAAACACAATAAGGGATAGAACACAGACTTTAGCAACAACAATACACAGGGCTTTTAAGAGGGAACAAAATATATTAGAAGATGCAATAAGTTTAACAAAGCAAATAGACAAATCTAACCCACACATTCATTCTTTAGAAGAGCAGTTAGACCTGTACAAACAACACACATACCAAGGAGCTCTTCTCAGGTCAAAATTAAATACTATTACACAAGAAACACCCAGTAGACAGTATTTAGCGATTGAACAAAATGTACAACACAGTAGACAAATCCACGAAATAGTTGATATGAATGGGAAACAACAGACAGAAGACATTAATATTAGACACGCCTTTTTTTGAATACTACACACAAAATTATACACTAAAGAACCAACTAATGTAAAACACACAGGATAAATTTCTACACTACACAAAACGTTTAAGTGATGATGAGAGCAAGAAATTAGACGAAACTTTAACTTTAGAAAACTTAAGGGAAGCAATTAGTACTTTCCAGAAAAACAAATCACCCGGCCCAGATGGGTTAACGGCAGAATTTTATTTTTTCTTTTTCCCAATTTTAGGCCCCCTTTTAATTAAAGTTTTTGAGGAAGCCTTCCAGAAAGGAGAGCTTCCGAACAGTTTAAATGAATCTTTTATCACCTTAATACCTAAAGATAATGCTGACAGAAAGTCAATCAAAAATTACAGGCCTATTTCACTTTTAAATACTGATTATAAAATTTTGGCAAAAGCTCTCACTCTGAAGCTTAAATTATTCATGAAAAATTTGGTACATCCTGACCAACAATGTAGTGTACATGGTAGGAACATTTGTAGACATACACACTTCATAAGGGATTTCATTACATACACGCATGATAGACAGTGTCAAAGTGCAATACTATCACTAGATCAGGAAAAAGCCTTTGACAGGGTATCACATTCCTTTCTACACAAAACTTTACAAGCAAACAATATAGGTACTTATTTTAGAACATGGATAGGGATCTTATATAAAAAAAACCCATAGTAGATTACTAATTAATCACAGTTTAAGTGACCCGGTTAGGCTGACACGATCGGTGAGGCAAGGCTGTCCTTTGTCTCCCCTGTTATACGTTTTAACACTAGAGCCAGTGCTGGAAAAAATAAGACAAGATGTAAACATCACGGGGACCTTTGTACCCGGGCAGGGGGAAAGAAAATCATTAGCGTACGCTGATGATACTTTATTTCTTCCAGCAACTGTAGATTCCATAAGAAAGATATTAGAAACCTTTACAGAGTTTGGATACGCTAACGAATCCAAACTAAATATTCAAAAATCTAGTTTAATGGGTTTAGGTAAATGGGCAAATAAAACAGATTTTCCCTTTCAGTTAACGCAAGTTAACAGAATCAAAATTTATGGGATAAATTACTCTTGTAACCCCCATGACCCCAATACAGAGACATGGATAAAGTTAGTAGATAAAATTCAAAACATGTTAGAGAAATATAAATATAAGACAGCTACTATTTTTGGGAGAAGTATCATAGTGAACTGTTTCATTATGCCTAAAATTATATATACAGCTAATATTCAGATTATGCCAAAGTCAGTGGCAACTAAGATAAATGTACTAATTAGGAACTTCATTTTTAAGGGCACCTTTAAAAGCATTAAACATTTAACCCTAATACAGCCCAAACATAAAGGGGGGATAGCTTTACAAGACATCAACACTAAGATTAAAGCTTTAAGGGTTAAATATATAGGGGAGATTATAAAAAATCCAGATCTTTACCCATTAGCACATTACTACATTGGACTTAGGTTAATTAAATTACACAAGTTAGAAAATAATCAATCAACCACATTTCTTTGGGACCCCACCACCCTTTTATAGGATATGCTTACAACATCTAAAAGGAAACGAACAGTTAGTGAAACAAGACACCAAACTCATATATAAATTACTAGTTGCAGCACAGGAACCCTATTTAGGCACACGGATTAAACGAGGGTACAACCTTTTCATAACAGACTACACACAAAGCTTCTCAAACATTCATGCAATAGACATCAAGCCACAAGCCAAACAAGTTACATTTAGGTTACTGTACGGTTTAACACCTATCATGAGTAAACATTCAGCAATGAAAGCAGGCAAGGCGCCACCAAGGTGTAAACTGTGCAGTAACAACGCAATAGAAACAGAGGACCACTTGTTTTATACTTGTAGGACAGTGGTCCCGACAATAAACAAACTAAGAACACTGATAGCTTCCAAAACACCGCAATCACTCAACATGTATCAAGCGGTCATGTTGAATACTTTACCGACTCTACCGAGACAGACGGAGCTTAAACTCTTAACTTTATTAACAGAATTTAGATACCTAGTATGGACATGTAGGAATAGGGCAGTACATGACGGCATACATTATGACAGTAGAATTTTTTTCACAAATATATGAACAAGTAACACCCCACATAACAGAACAAATTTGAATTCTTTTTTTGGTTGCTTAAATAAATATTTGACCTTTTGATCATTATACAAAGCAGGCAGCTTTGTTTGTAAATATTATAAATGTAAATACTCCATCACATATGTCTTCATTAATCATTTCATGGTAGGGGGTCACCACCCCTTTGTTGATGTATCATTAATCATTTCATTGTTCAACTGTTTTCGAATATTGACTTGTAATATATTGGGGGGGGGGAAAGGGGGTTGGGGGGGGGGGAAGGGGGGAGTGGGGTTTTTTTTTTTTTTTTTTTTTTTTTTTTTTTTTTTTTTTTTTTGTGGGGGGGTGGTTGTGTGTTTTTTTTTTTTTTTTTTTTTTTGTTGTTTTGTTTTGTGTGGGGGGGGGGGGGAGTAGTTTTATACTATGTAATTTACATTATTTGAAATGTATAACTCTGTAAATACTATGTTGTAAAACATTGACCCAATAAAGGTATTAATAAAAAAAAAAAAAAAATAGTTAGGCGTTAGCCTAGCTAACTTTTGTGACTTTTGTTTTTGTTTTCAAATTTGGTTGTTCCAACCAAGAAGAAGAATTAAAAAATGCCCGCACCAATTGTGCCGACTTTTGTACTTAGCATGGAGAAAGACCTGGAGGGAGGTGAGTTACATAAACCTGGAACACTAGTGATCTCTATCAATGGGCCACAGGCTAATAGAGCCTCCTACTCTTTGATTGCCAGCATTCTGGCCGGACCGGCTGGCGTTGGTACGAGTGGCGTCGCCACGCTTTACAGGTTTGCGAGCCCATTCAAGTGGTTCGCTACACTAACAGCAGCTGCCCAGATGAAACATTATGCTGGCCTGCACGGTAAGAAACTTGAATGGACAAACCCGCAGATGTCTGTATATATTGAGCACTTAGACAAGGAGAAATCTAAGGGGACACTCAACTGGATGCCCCCGACTATGAAAGCAGAGGCGGCCCAACGGATTGCGGCAGCGGTAACAGGGGATAGAGATGCAGAAGTGTCACGGGTCAAAACCGCCCAAGATAAATGGAACTTTTTGTTCAAGCCGTCGGCACATCAGGTGCCTCATTTTGTCAATCTAAAAATGGAAGGCCCAGCGGAAAAATTCCAGAGGGTATGGGTGTCCCTGCCTGGGAGGAAAACCCAATGTGCCATTTGTGGGGGGGACGACCACTGGGTAAGCCAGTGCCCGAAGAAGCGGACACCCGCCTCCCAGGCCAAACAAGTGAGGAAAGAGGAAGTGGTGGTGGACAGAACGCCTGCAGAGCAAAGCAGGGAGACATCAGCAGAGCAAGACAAGGCAAGTGAGCCCCCCGCCCTAGATAGCCTGGACGCCAGTGAGGGTGAGGACTTTGAAAAAGTGGTCAACAACAGGAAAGAGAAGAAAGAGATAAACAGGAAGAGATTCCTGCTTCAGGCAACAGAGCCTGTGAAGCCGAAAGAGGTCAAACGCAGTGACAGTAGGTCGCCTAGAAAGTGCTCTCCGAGCAAAAGTGACCTACCACCATCACCATCACCGAGGGTGACTACACCGGAGCCTTCCCCGAGATGGATTTCATCGACACCTGTGGTCGATGAACGCAACGCATCTCGACCTAACAGCCCACCAGAGGGGTCGCCGGCAGAATCCAATTTCCCAGAAGTGCCAACAAATACCCAAGTTGGTATAAATTGGGCGGCAGATGCTGAGGAAAATGAGGACATGGAGGCGATCATGTCGCAAGCCAGTTTTTTTATAGATGGCCAGCCTTTCTGAACGACGGGAACGAAGCATGAGTCTGCCCGTACAAGCTTTTCTTCCCTGCACTGAGGTCCAGTGCGTGATGTGTCAAGTTTCAAGCTTTGAGCAGGTGAGACGAGTGAGAGGGTTTATGACGAACGGTGCAGGTGAAGGCACGCCGGAGCTGCACCCCGAAGTTACCCTCCCCTTTGAGCCTGTGAGAAGCTTGACCAATAGACTGCCAGTGCGGGAAAAGATGTGCCCCCTCCAGAAGACTCAAGCATACAAGTCTGGAAAGGAAAAAAAAATGTATTCACTTAAAGTAAAATCTAAAAACACCCATAGTTTAGGATGTGTCAGTTATGATTTAAGAGTGTTGTGTTTTTATTTTAATGTAAATAAGTTTGGTAATATTTTAATGTATATTTTGACAAAGCACACACACAACTAACATGCGCACAGTTTTATTTAAGCAGTCAACTCCCCTCCCCCCTACTGGGGCGGGAGTTTTAGGCGACGCGGTTTCATCTGTGTCTAGCCTAAATTATCAGTGCAGAACGAATAGTCAGCCCCAGATCACTATTTCGTCAGGCAATCATGTAACTAGGTTAGCAGGTCAGCCCCAATGCACCGCTTCGTCGAGAAATACAAACATGAATGTGTCGAGTGACCTAGTTACGACAGAAAGCGGTCAGCCGACCGGCACCGCTATGCTGTGTGAACCATGTGTAGCAAATGACCAGTTTATTACTTTGCCTCCTAAAATCATTAAAACACAAAATAAACCATCAACTAGTGTTCTACTGTGTAACTCATTGGTAGTGAGTAGCCAGCCTCAGATCACTACTCAGCTTTGTAATTCTACAGACGGTTCGCAAGCCCCCGTTTTGTCAAATAGTTTAGATATGGCAAGTGGCCACTCTGCCACTTTGCCATGTAGACAGTTTATAGAGAGTGGCCAACCTCAGCCTACCACTCCGACATGCAGTCTAGTGATAATATCCCTCAATGTCAATGGCTTGAGGAATAAACTGGACCATGTAATTAAACTAATGAAAAGAGAGAAACCCGACTTTTTGTTCTTGCAGCAAACGGGGATTACTTCTAGGTACCATGCCGACCAGATAGTAACTAGATTAGGACTGAAACATGGCTGGTTCGCCCGGGGCACCTGCCATGGGGGTACTGCCATCCTCCAGATAAATGAAGATTGGGAAGCAGTACATTATAGAACAGACAATTGTGGCAGAATTGTTATTATACAAATACAAAATAAACACAATAAACATGACACGCACACACTTATCAATATATACGCACCTGCACTATACACTGACCAACCCAAATTTTACGACGGACTGTATGACACTATAGATAAGCACTACAAAGGAACTAGAATAGTGTTAGGAGGAGATTTTAACTGTGTTTTGGCCAATTTAGACAGTAGTTCCTTTGGACCCGTATCCCAGAGAAAGAAAATTCAAATTCCCCTATCAGTACGACATTTACAACCCATCCTTGACAAACATGACTTAGTAGACGTGTACAGAAAAAACACACACGAACACACAAGCTTTCACATTTCACGACAAGACAAACCCTTATTTTAGACAGGCCTCAAGACTAGACAGAATATACGCAACAAACAGTTACAATATACACAAAACTCACCACATAAAAAAACACGCTTAAATTCACAGATCACGAAGCAGTATACACAATATTAAGTACGGGACACACATATACAAAATTAAAGAGATCCCCGCATTGGAAATTCAATAATAACTTGCTAACAAATACCTTCTTCACAGACACAATAACACAGCTTATTCAGGGTTACACACAGGATATCCCCAATAACAACATTGCAGAATATTGGGACCTGTTAAAAAACACAATAAGGGATAGAACACAGACTTTAGCAACAACAATACACAGGGCTTTTAAGAGGGAACAAAATATATTAGAAGATGCAATAAGTTTAACAAAGCAAATAGACAAATCTAACCCACACATTCATTCTTTAGAAGAGCAGTTAGACCTGTACAAACAACACACATACCAAGGAGCTCTTCTCAGGTCAAAATTAAATACTATTACACAAGAAACACCCAGTAGACAGTATTTAGCGATTGAACAAAATGTACAACACAGTAGACAAATCCACGAAATAGTTGATATGAATGGGAAACAACAGACAGAAGACATTAATATTAGACACGCTTTTTTTGAATATTACACAAAATTATACACTAAAGAACCAACTAATGTAAACACACAGGATAAATTTCTACACTACACAAAACGTTTAAGTGATGATGAGAGCAAGAAATTAGACGAAACTTTAACTTTAGAAAACTTAAGGGAAGCAATTAGTACTTTCCAGAAAAATAAATCACCCGGCCCAGATGGGTTAACGGCAGAATTTTACTTTTTCTTTTTCCCAATTTTAGGCCCCCTTTTAATTAAAGTGTTTGAGGAAGCCTTCCAGAAAGGAGAGCTTCCGAATAGTTTGAATGAATCTTTTATCACCTTAATACCTAAAGATAATGCTGACAGAAAGTCAATAAAAAATTACAGGCCTATTTCACTTTTAAATACTGATTATAAAATTTTGGCAAAAGCTCTCACTCTGAAGCTTAAATTATTCATGAAAAATTTGGTACATCCTGACCAACAATGTAGTGTACATGGTAGGAACATTTGTAGACATACACACTTCATAAGGGATTTCATTACATACACGCATGATAGACAGTGTCAAAGTGCAATATTATCACTAGATCAGGAAAAAGCCTTTGACAGGGTATCACATTCCTTTCTACACAAAACTTTACAAGCAAACAATATAGGTACTTATTTTAGAACATGGATAGGGATCTTATATAAAAAAAACCCATAGTAGATTACTAATTAATCACAGTTTAAGTGACCCGGTTAGGCTGACACGATCGGTGAGGCAAGGCTGTCCTTTGTCTCCCCTGTTATACGTTTTAACACTAGAGCCAGTGCTGGAAAAAATAAGACAAGATGTAAACATCACGGGGACCTTTGTACCGGGCAGGGGGAAAGAAAATCATTAGCGTACGCTGATGATACTTTATTTCTTCCAGCAACTGTAGATTCCATAAGAAAGATATTAGAAACCTTTACAGAGTTTGGATACGCTAACGAATCCAAACTAAATATTCAAAAATCTAGTTTAATGGGTTTAGGTAAATGGGCAAATAAAACAGATTTTCCCTTTCAGTTAACGCAAGTTAACAGAATCAAAATTTATGGGATAAATTACTCTTGTAACCCCCATGACCCCAATACAGAGACATGGATAAAGTTAGTAGATAAAATTCAAAACATGTTAGAGAAATATAAATATAAGACAGCTACTATTTTTGGGAGAAGTATCATAGTGAACTGTTTCATTATGCCTAAAATTATATATACAGCTAATATTCAGATTATGCCAAAGTCAGTGGCAACTAAGATAAATGTACTAATTAGGAACTTCATTTTTAAGGGCACCTTTAAAAGCATTAAACATTTAACCCTAATACAGCCCAAACATAAAGGGGGGATAGCTTTACAAGACATCAACACTAAGATTAAAGCTTTAAGGGTTAAATATATAGGGGAGATTATAAAAAAATCCAGATCTTTACCCATTAGCACATTACTACATTGGACTTAGGTTAATTAAATTACACAAGTTAGAAAATAATCAACCACATTTCTTTGGGACCCCACCACCCTTTTATAGGATATGCTTACAACATCTAAAAGGAAACGAACAGTTAGTGAAACAAGACACCAAACTCATATATAAATTACTAGTTGCAGCACAGGAACCCTATTTAGGCACACGGATTAAACGAGGGTACAACCTTTTCATAACAGACTACACACAAAGCTTCTCAAACATTCATGCAATAGACATCAAGCCACAAGCCAAACAAGTTACATTTAGGTTACTGTACGGTTTAACACCTATCATGAGTAAACATTCAGCAATGAAAGCAGGCAAGGCGCCACCAAGGTGTAAACTGTGCAGTAACAACGCATAGAAACAGAGGACCACTTGTTTTATACTTGTAGGACAGTGGTCCCGACAATAAACAAACTAAGAACACTGATAGCTTCCAAAACACCGCAATCACTCAACATGTATCAAGCGGTCATGTTGAATACTTTACCGACTCTACCGAGACAGACGGAGCTTAAACTCTTAACTTTATTAACAGAATTTAGATACCTAGTATGGACATGTAGGAATAGGGCAGTACATGACGGCATACATTATGACAGTAGAATTTTTTCACAAATATATGAACAAGTAACACATAACATAACAGAACAAATTTGAATTCTTTTTTTGGTTGCTTAAATAAATAATTTGACCTTTTGATCATTATACAAAGCAGGCAGCTTTGTTTGTAAATATTATAAATGTAAATACTCCATCACATATGTCTTCATTAATCATTTCATGGTAGGGGGTCACCACCCCTTTGTTGATGTATCATTAATCATTTCATTGTTCAACTGTTTTCGAATATTGACTTGTAATATATTGGGGAGGGGAGGGGGGTTGGGGGGGGGGGGGAGGGGGGGAGGGGTTTTTTTTTTTTTTTTTTTTTTTTTTTTTTTTTTTTTTTTTTTTTTTTTTTTTTTTTTTTTTTTTGGGGAGGGGAAGGGAGGGGAGTAGTTTTATACTATGTAATTTACATTATTTGAAATGTATATAAATTTTAACTCTTGTGAAAACTATGTAAATACTATGTTGTAAAACATTGACCCAATAAAGGTATTTTAAAAAAAAAAAAGGACTTGTGTTAGTTAGGCGTTAGCCTAGCTAACTTTTGTGACTTTTGTTTTTGTTTTCAAATTTGGTTGTTCCAACCAAGAAGAAGAATTTAAAAATGCCCGCACCAATTGTGCCGACTTTTGTACTTAGCATGGAGAAAGACTTGGAGGGAGGTGAGTTACATAAACCTGGAACACTAGTGATCTCTATCAATGGGCCACAGGCTAATAGAGCCTCCTACTCTTTGATTGCCAGCATTCTGGCCGGACCGGCTGGCGTTGGTACGAGTGGCGTCGCCACGCTTTACAGGTTTGCGAGCCCATTCAAGTGGTTCGCTACACTAACAGCAGCTGCCCAGATGAAACATTATGCTGGCCTGCACGGTAAGAAACTTGAATGGACAAACCCGCAGATGTCTGTATATATTGAGCACTTAGACAAGGAGAAATCTAAGGGGACACTCAACTGGATGCCCCCGACTATGAAAGCAGAGGCGGCCCAACGGATTGCGGCAGCGGTAACAGGGGATAGAGATGCAGAAGTGTCACGGGTCAAAACCGCCCAAGATAAATGGAACTTTTTGTTCAAGCCGTCGGCACACCAGGTGCCTCATTTTGTCAATCTAAAAATGGAAGGCCCAGCGGAAAAATTCCAGAGGGTATGGGTGTCCCTGCCTGGGAGGAAAACCCAATGTGCCATTTGTGGGGGGGACGACCACTGGGTAAGCCAGTGCCCGAAGAAGCGGACACCCGCCTCCCAGGCCAAACAAGTGAGGAAAGAGGAAGTGGTGGTGGACAGAACGCCTGCAGAGCAAAGCAGGGAGACATCAGCAGAGCAAGACAAGGCAAGTGAGCCCCCCGCCCTAGATAGCCTGGACGCCAGTGAGGGTGAGGACTATGAAAAAGTGGTCAACAATAGGAAAGAGAAGAAAGAGATAAACAGGAAGAGATTCCTGCTTCAGGCAACAGAGCCTGTGAAGCCGAAAGAGGTCAAACGCAGTGACAGTAGGTCGCCTAGAAAGTGCTCTCCGAGCAAAAGTGACCTACCACCATCACCATCACCGAGGGTGACTACACCGGAGCCTTCCCCGAGATGGATTTCATCGACACCTGTGGTCGATGAACGCAACGCATCTCGACCTAACAGCCCACCAGAGGGGTCGCCGGCAGAATCCAATTTCCCAGAAGTGCCAACAAATACCCAAGTTGGTATAAATTGGGCGGCAGATGCTGAGGAAAATGAGGACATGGAGGCGATCATGTCGCAAGCCAGTTTTTTTATAGATGGCCAGCCTTTCTGAACGACGGGAACGAAGCATGAGTCTGCCCGTACAAGCTTTTCTTCCCTGCACTGAGGTCCAGTGCGTGATGTGTCAAGTTTCAAGCTTTGAGCAGGTGAGACGAGTGAGAGGGTTTATGACGAACGGTGCAGGTGAAGGCACGCCGGAGCTGCACCCCGAAGTTACCCTCCCCTTTGAGCCTGTGAGAAGCTTGACCAATAGACTGCCAGTGCGGGAAAAGATGTGCCCCCTCCAGAAGACTCAAGCATACAAGTCTGGAAAGGAAAAAAAAATGTATTCACTTAAAGTAAAATCTAAAAACACCCATAGTTTAGGATGTGTCAGTTATGATTTAAGAGTGTTGTGTTTTTATTTTAATGTAAATAAGTTTGGTAATATTTTAATGTATATTTTGTCAAAGCACACACACAACTAACATGCGCACAGTTTTATTTAAGCAGTCAACTCCCCTCCCCCCTACTGGGGCGGGAGTTTTAGGCGACGCGGTTTCATCTGTGTCTAGCCTAAATTATCAGTGCAGAACGAATAGTCAGCCCCAGATCACTATTTCGTCAGGCAATCATGTAACTAGGTTAGCAGGTCAGCCCCAATGCACCGCTTCGTCGAGAAATACAAACATGAATGTGTCGAGTGACCTAGTTACGACAGAAAGCGGTCAGCCGACCGGCACCGCTATGCTGTGTGAACCATGTGTAGCAAATGACCAGTTTATTACTTTGCCTCCTAAAATCATTAAAACACAAAATAAACCATCAACTAGTGTTCTACTGTGTAACTCATTGGTAGTGAGTAGCCAGCCTCAGATCACTACTCAGCTTTGTAATTCTACAGACGGTTCGCAAGCCCCCGTTTTGTCAAATAGTTTAGATATGGCAAGTGGCCACTCTGCCACTTTGCCATGTAGACAGTTTATAGAGAGTGGCCAACCTCAGCCTACCACTCCGACATGCAGTCTAGTGATAATATCCCTCAATGTCAATGGCTTGAGGAATAAACTGGACCATGTAATTAAACTAATGAAAAGAGAGAAACCCGACTTTTTGTTCTTGCAGCAAACGGGGATTACTTCTAGGTACCATGCCGACCAGATAGTAACTAGATTAGGACTGAAACATGGCTGGTTCGCCCGGGGCACCTGCCATGGGGGTACTGCCATCCTCCAGATAAATGAAGATTGGGAAGCAGTACATTATAGAACAGACAATTGTGGCAGAATTGTTATTATACAAATACAAAATAAACACAATAAACATGACACGCACACACTTATCAATATATACGCACCTGCACTATACACTGACCAACCCAAATTTTACGACGGACTGTATGACACTATAGATAAGCACTACAAAGGAACTAGAATAGTGTTAGGAGGAGATTTTAACTGTGTTTTTGGCCAATTTAGACAGTAGTTCCTTTGGACCCGTATCCCAGAGAAAGAAAATTCAAATTCCCCTATCAGTACGACATTTACAACCCATCCTTGACAAACATGACTTAGTAGACGTGTACAGAAAACTACAACCGAACACACAAGCTTTCACATTTCACGACAAGACAAACCCTTATTTTAGACAGGCCTCAAGACTAGACAGAATATACGCAACAAACAGTTACAATATACACAAAACTCACCACATAAAAAACACGCTTAAATTCACAGATCACGAAGCAGTATACACAATATTAAGTACGGGACACACATATACAAAATTAAAGAGATCCCCGCATTGGAAATTCAATAATAACTTGCTAACAAATACCTTCTTCACAGACACAATAACACAGCTTATTCAGGGTTACACACAGGATATCCCCAATAACAACATTGCAGAATATTGGGACCTGTTAAAAAACACAATAAGGGATAGAACACAGACTTTAGCAACAACAATACACAGGGCTTTTAAGAGGGAACAAAATATATTAGAAGATGCAATAAGTTTAACAAAGCAAATAGACAAATCTAACCCACACATTCATTCTTTAGAAGAGCAGTTAGACCTGTACAAACAACACACATACCAAGGAGCTCTTCTCAGGTCAAAATTAAATACTATTACACAAGAAACACCCAGTAGACAGTATTTAGCGATTGAACAAAATGTACAACACAGTAGACAAATTCACGAAATAGTTGATATGAATGGGAAACAACAGACAGAAGACATTAATATTAGACACGCTTTTTTTGAATATTACACAAAATTATACACTAAAGAACCAACTAATGTAAACACACAGGATAAATTTCTACACTACACAAAACGTTTAAGTGATGATGAGAGCAAGAAATTAGACGAAACTTTAACTTTAGAAAACTTAAGGGAAGCAATTAGTACTTTCCAGAAAAAACAAATCACCCGGCCCAGATGGGTTAACGGCAGAATTTTATTTTTTCTTTTTCCCAATTTTAGGCCCCCTTTTAATTAAAGTTTTTGAGGAAGCCTTCCAGAAAGGAGAGCTTCCGAACAGTTTAAATGAATCTTTTATCACCTTAATACCTAAAGATAATGCTGACAGAAAGTCAATAAAAAATTACAGGCCTATTTCACTTTTAAATACTGATTATAAAATTTTGGCAAAAGCTCTCACTCTGAAGCTTAAATTATTCATGAAAAATTTGGTACATCCTGACCAACAATGTAGTGTACATGGTAGGAACATTTGTAGACATACACACTTCATAAGGGATTTCATTACATACACGCATGATAGACAGTGTCAAAGTGCAATATTATCACTAGATCAGGAAAAAGCCTTTGACAGGGTATCACATTCCTTTCTACACAAAACTTTACAAGCAAACAATATAGGTACTTATTTTAGAACATGGATAGGGATCTTATATAAAAAACCCCATAGTAGATTACTAATTAATCACAGTTTAAGTGACCCGGTTAGGCTGACACGATCGGTGAGGCAAGGCTGTCCTTTGTCTCCCCTGTTATACGTTTTAACACTAGAGCCAGTGCTGGAAAAAATAAGACAAGATGTAAACATCACGGGGACCTTTGTACCCGGGCAGGGGGAAAGAAAATCATTAGCGTACGCTGATGATACTTTATTTCTTCCAGCAACTGTAGATTCCATAAGAAAGATATTAGAAACATTTACAGAGTTTGGATACGCTAACGAATCCAAACTAAATATTCAAAAATCTAGTTTAATGGGTTTAGGTAAATGGGCAAATAAAACAGATTTTCCCTTTCAGTTAACGCAAGTTAACAGAATCAAAATTTATGGGATAAATTACTCTTGTAACCCCCATGACCCCATACAGAGACATGGATAAAGTTAGTAGATAAAATTCAAAACATGTTAGAGAAATATAAATATAAGACAGCTACTATTTTTGGGAGAAGTATCATAGTGAACTGTTTCATTATGCCTAAAATTATATATACAGCTAATATTCAGATTATGCCAAAGTCAGTGGCAACTAAGATAAATGTACTAATTAGGAACTTCATTTTTAAGGGCACCTTTAAAAGCATTAAACATTTAACCCTAATACAGCCCAAACATAAAGGGGGGATAGCTTTACAAGACATCAACACTAAGATTAAAGCTTTAAGGGTTAAATATATAGGGGAGATTATAAAAAATCCAGATCTTTACCCATTAGCACATTACTACATTGGACTTAGGTTAATTAAATTACACAAGTTAGAAAATAATCAACCACATTTCTTTGGGACCCCACCACCCTTTTATAGGATATGCTTACAACATCTAAAAGGAAACGAACAGTTAGTGAAACAAGACACCAAACTCATATATAAATTACTAGTTGCAGCACAGGAACCCTATTTAGGCACACGGATTAAACGAGGGTACAACCTTTTCATAACAGACTACACACAAAGCTTCTCAAACATTCATGCAATAGACATCAAGCCACAAGCCAAACAAGTTACATTTAGGTTACTGTACGGTTTAACACCTATCATGAGTAAACATTCAGCAATGAAAGCAGGCAAGGCGCCACCAAGGTGTAAACTGTGCAGTAACAACGCAATAGAAACAGAGGACCACTTGTTTTATACTTGTAGGACAGTGGTCCCGACAATAAACAAACTAAGAACACTGATAGCTTCCAAAACACCGCAATCACTCAACATGTATCAAGCGGTCATGTTGAATACTTTACCGACTCTACCGAGACAGACGGAGCTTAAACTCTTAACTTTATTAACAGAATTTAGATACCTAGTATGGACATGTAGGAATAGGGCAGTACATGACGGCATACATTATGACAGTAGAATTTTTTCACACATATATATGAACAAGTAACACACAACATAACAGAACAAATTTGAATTCTTTTTTTTTTGGTTGCTTAAATAAATATTTGACCTTTTGATCATTATACAAAGCAGGCAGCTTTGTTTGTAAATATTATAAATGTAAATACTCCATCACATATGTCTTCATTAATCATTTCATGGTAGGGGGGTCACCACCCCTTTGTTGATGTATCATTAATCATTTCATTGTCCAACTGTTTTCGAATATTGACTTGTAATATATTGGGGGGGGGGGGGGGGAGGGGGTGGGGGGGGGGGGGGGGGGTTGGGGGTTGTTTTTTTTTTTTTTTTTTTTTTTTTTTTTTTTGTTTTGTGGTGGGGGGGGGGGGGGGGGGGGAAGGGAGGGGAGTAGTTTTATACTATGTAATTTACATTATTTGAAATGTATAACTCTGTAAATACTATGTTGTAAAACATTGACCCAATAAAGGTATTTAAAAAAAAAAAAAAAAAAAAAAAAATGGACATTGGTTTTTTTTCCAGGACTTGTGTTAGTTAGTTAGGCGTTAGCCTAGCTAACTTTTGTGACTTTTGTTTTTGTTTTCAAATTTGGTTGTTCCAACCAAGAAGAAGAATTTAAAAATGCCCGCACCAATTGTGCCGACTTTTGTACTTAGCATGGAGAAAGACCTGGAGGGAGGTGAGTTACATAAACCTGGAACACTAGTGATCTCTATCAATGGGCCACAGGCTAATAGAGCCTCCTACTCTTTGATTGCCAGCATTCTGGCCGGACCGGCTGGCGTTGGTACGAGTGGCGTCGCCACGCTTTACAGGTTTGCGAGCCCATTCAAGTGGTTCGCTACACTAACAGCAGCTGCCCAGATGAAACATTATGCTGGCCTGCACGGTAAGAAACTTGAATGGACAAACCCGCAGATGTCTGTATATATTGAGCACTTAGACAAGGAGAAATCTAAGGGGACACTCAACTGGATGCCCCCGACTATGAAAGCAGAGGCGGCCCAACGGATTGCGGCAGCGGTAACAGGGGATAGAGATGCAGAAGTGTCACGGGTCAAAACCGCCCAAGATAAATGGAACTTTTTGTTCAAGCCGTCGGCACATCAGGTGCCTCATTTTGTCAATCTAAAAATGGAAGGCCCAGCGGAAAAATTCCAGAGGGTATGGGTGTCCCTGCCTGGGAGGAAAACCCAATGTGCCATTTGTGGGGGGGACGACCACTGGGTAAGCCAGTGCCCGAAGAAGCGGACACCCGCCTCCCAGGCCAAACAAGTGAGGAAAGAGGAAGTGGTGGTGGACAGAACGCCTGCAGAGCAAAGCAGGGAGACATCAGCAGAGCAAGACAAGGCAAGTGAGCCCCCCGCCCTAGATAGCCTGGACGCCAGTGAGGGTGAGGACTATGAAAAAGTGGTCAACAATAGGAAAGAGAAGAAAGAGATAAACAGGAAGAGATTCCTGCTTCAGGCAACAGAGCCTGTGAAGCCGAAAGAGGTCAAACGCAGTGACAGTAGGTCGCCTAGAAAGTGCTCTCCGAGCAAAAGTGACCTACCACCATCACCATCACCGAGGGTGACTACACCGGAGCCTTCCCCGAGATGGATTTCATCGACACCTGTGGTCGATGAACGCAACGCATCTCGACCTAACAGCCCACCAGAGGGGTCGCCGGCAGAATCCAATTTCCCAGAAGTGCCAACAAATACCCAAGTTGGTATAAATTGGGCGGCAGATGCTGAGGAAAATGAGGACATGGAGGCGATCATGTCGCAAGCCAGTTTTTTTATAGATGGCCAGCCTTTCTGAACGACGGGAACGAAGCATGAGTCTGCCCGTACAAGCTTTTCTTCCCTGCACTGAGGTCCAGTGCGTGATGTGTCAAGTTTCAAGCTTTGAGCAGGTGAGACGAGTGAGAGGGTTTATGACGAACGGTGCAGGTGAAGGCACGCCGGAGCTGCACCCCGAAGTTACCCTCCCCTTTGAGCCTGTGAGAAGCTTGACCAATAGACTGCCAGTGCGGGAAAAGATGTGCCCCCTCCAGAAGACTCAAGCATACAAGTCTGGAAAGGAAAAAAAAATGTATTCACTTAAAGTAAAATCTAAAAACACCCATAGTTTAGGATGTGTCAGTTATGATTTAAGAGTGTTGTGTTTTTATTTTAATGTAAATAAGTTTGGTAATATTTTAATGTATATTTTGACAAAGCACACACACAACTAACATGCGCACAGTTTTATTTAAGCAGTCAACTCCCCTCCCCCCTACTGAGGCGGGAGTTTTAGGCGACGCGGTTTCATCTGTGTCTAGCCTAAATTATCAGTGCAGAACGAATAGTCAGCCCCAGATCACTATTTCGTCAGGCAATCATGTAACTAGGTTAGCAGGTCAGCCCCAATGCACCGCTTCGTCGAGAAATACAAACATGAATGTGTCGAGTGACCTAGTTACGACAGAAAGCGGTCAGCCGACCGGCACCGCTATGCTGTGTGAACCATGTGTAGCAAATGACCAGTTTATTACTTTGCCTCCTAAAATCATTAAAACACAAAATAAACCATCAACTAGTGTTCTACTGTGTAACTCATTGGTAGTGAGTAGCCAGCCTCAGATCACTACTCAGCTTTGTAATTCTACAGACGGTTCGCAAGCCCCCGTTTTGTCAAATAGTTTAGATATGGCAAGTGGCCACTCTGCCACTTTGCCATGTAGACAGTTTATAGAGAGTGGCCAACCTCAGCCTACCACTCCGACATGCAGTCTAGTGATAATATCCCTCAATGTCAATGGCTTGAGGAATAAACTGGACCATGTAATTAAACTAATGAAAAGAGAGAAACCCGACTTTTTGTTCTTGCAGCAAACGGGGATTACTTCTAGGTACCATGCCGACCAGATAGTAACTAGATTAGGACTGAAACATGGCTGGTTCGCCCGGGGCACCTGCCATGGGGGGTACTGCCATCCTCCAGATAAATGAAGATTGGGAAGCAGTACATTATAGAACAGACAATTGTGGCAGAATTGTTATTATACAAATACAAAATAAACACAATAAACATGACACGCACACACTTATCAATATATACGCACCTGCACTATACACTGACCAACCCAAATTTTACGACGGACTGTATGACACTATAGATAAGCACTACAAAGGAACTAGAATAGTGTTAGGAGGAGATTTTAACTGTGTTTTGGCCAATTTAGACAGTAGTTCCTTTGGACCCGTATCCCAGAGAAAGAAAATTCAAATTCCCCTATCAGTACGACATTTACAACCCATCCTTTGACAAACATGACTTAGTAGACGTGTACAGAAAAAAACTACAACCGAACACACAAGCTTTCACATTTCACGACAGGACAAACCCTTATTTTAGACAGGCCTCAAGACTAGACAGAATATACGCAACAAACAGTTACAATATACACAAAACTCACCACATAATAAACACGCTTAAATTCACAGATCACGAAGCAGTATACACAATATTAAGTACGGGACACACATATACAAAATCATATTCAATAACAAAATACCAACCCCTTATTACAACTCCTCCCACTTATCTCCATCACATATTCTCCCCCCCCTACTTTCCTACAACCCTAACATCCACTCCCAACACAAATACCTTTATACACCACCCTAAACCTACCTAATCATCTCTACTCCACTAATCTACCAAACCCAAACTCACAAACACATATCCCCCCACACTACTCTAACTATTCAACAACCCATACCCATTCCCCCATCATTTAACCCCTTCCTCCAAAACAAAAAAACAACCCAACCCCCCCAAACTCACCCAAACACATCACCCCTAAAATATTCCCCCCCATCCCAACCCTCCCCTTATCCTAGTACCCAATATAAATCCACTAACCCACCACTACAACCCACCCCCAAAAATCACAATACCCTCCCTTACCCACCACCACTTACCCCCCCCCAACCTACCCCCTACACCCCCATCCTAACACACCCAATCAAAACCACCCCCCCCACCCAACATC
>JAMPIV010006150.1:260000-278972 GCA_024509875.1 Oreohelix idahoensis | reverse complement strand
CACTATCATCCCTTTCCCCACCACGATTTTCGTAAGTAAAACGCTTCTCCCATTCAGAGAAGGATGTGCGATCTCTCCAGACCCTAAATAAATAACAACCTTGTTATCTTGACGCGCCCTACAAGAAGTAAAGTTTGCCAACACAAAACAACCAAACAGGAGCGCATCCCCCAAAGTAGTATAAATCTTACACATACAGACAGACAATTGATAATCGTGTGTTTCGACAGCGGGAATTCTGGTAGCGGGAACCCACATCTAGGGCTTCCAATGTGACAATACGCAACATAAATTGGTAATTCTAGTGTCTTATCAGAAAAAAGAACACACCATCGCCGCTACAGAGTGAGCATCTCTGAGAATTTTGGGCTATTCCAGATCTGGTCTTACACCAAAAAAGCCCATCACAAATAATTGTTACATGAAGTAGTTTAGTTGAAATGACTGTACCGATTACGATTTTTCTCTAATAAATTTATAATATGAATTGTGTGTGATTTACACATATCAGGAGAAATTAGCGAAATACCCATAAATACACCATACATACAACTTTTTCCTCATTATCTTCAATTATCAACTACAGTTTAGTCATTCTTTAAAATATTGTGTCATATTCCTTTGCCTAAGCTTAATTTTATATTATATATTGACATTTTAACCATTATTTGTTACTATTATACAAGCCTATAATCATAACCTAGACATAAATGAAAAATCGTAATACTTACCAACGTGAGTGTGACGAAGAACCCATCCTCGTCAGAACGCGATCCTCTTATCCGGCAAAATTTGCTGTATATCCTCTCCCTCCCGCAAGGACCAAATCCAAATACACACAGAACACACACCAACAAACAAAACCACATCTAAAAAAAACCACCTACCGCCCGCGCCGCTCTACTCACGACTAAGAAACCCTTTCTCGATTTTAATCCAGAGCCAGTCATGATCACTATTGGTAAGGAGCCTAGAAGCAGGCCAACCACCTAATATAAGCCCCCCCCACATACATCCACTGCAACTCCAGACTCAATGGCAAGAAACCCGCCACAAACCCCAACTCACTCCCCCCTATTGATACAACAGTGGGATCCCAGTCAATTCATTCAACACCCCCCTACTACAACTTCATGCGCTCTCTCCACTCTCAAATCCAAAACCCGACTAAAGGCTGCCCTCCACATCACTCGCAAAGAGCATAAGGAATTCAGGTCACCCTATGATACACATGTGGGACAAACCAGGTACTGTTCTTCTTATGATTAGTTACACCCTCCCGCGTACCCATGGCTACCCACCGCACAAGAGCAAAAGGTCCCCAAATCATGCCCCAGCACCTCCCAAACCGCCATGGTATCTGCCCAGCCTGTTGCACTCGGGCCCATGCGCTATGCTGCATGACCCCGACGATCTTGCACACCCTGCTCTCTTCGTGACTACGGCTTTTTTTATATCATTCTCATTTAATTCACCATCCTCTTATAACTTTTTTATTCCTCTAATTCAGAATTTAATTCAATAAACACAAATAAACAACAAAAAAAATAAAACCATAAAAAAAACACAAACTTAACTCTAAAACTATACCATATTAACTTAATTATTTATATATATTATAACATATAAATTACATTATTATTTACTATTCAACTTTAAATCTTTCATATTTAACCACTAAAGATCCTTATTGATATTTTACATTATTGCTAATTATTCAGGTGTGGGGTTATTAAAATGTACTATGGTCGTTGGCAAAAAAAAAATGGGTTGCGTGTTCGCCTGCGGGGGTTCGGGCGGATGGGGGTTGTGTGGCAAAGTTCGCCCCCAAATCCACGGGCGCGTGTCGTCGCGCTGTAGGGCGGGTGTCTTGGTGTCAACGCTTATTCTGCTGGCTTTTAAATGTAATCCTCATATCGCACGGGCGGTACGGATAGGTGAAGGTGGGAGATCGGCCAGGGTGTTTCGTGTGTTTGCTTGGCTTTTCGCACGTGTCTGCTTGGGATGTTACTCGTCCGCGTTCTCTTGATTGTTCAGTCGATGCGAGGCTGCAGTATGTCTCTGCCCACATTGTGAGCGGGGTGCCTGGTACGGTAGTCTTCTATTGGCCCCATCTGCACAAAAAGGATGGTGCACCGGTGAGCTTTTGTGTGACATGATTTGTCAGTGGAATGTAATGTCCAAACATTGACTGCGCGTAAGTTACGTTTGCCCTGGTGAGGTTATGTTTTGGATGCTTGTATCAGTAGTAGGGGCACGGGGTGTGAGGAGCCTATCAGTCATATGCCGGGGCCTTCTTTCCCGTCTAGCTGCTCTGCTTCCCATAAAGTTCCTGGCCACGAGTCGTATGCGTGTACGCGGCAGCTGTGCGCCCCGCGTCCTCTGCCACGTCCCGCGCCCCTTGCCCGACCACCCCCCCCCACGCCCGGAACCCCACGTCCGGCCGCGAACAGCCCCACGTCGGCACAGCTCCTCCATCACCCCCAACCCTCTCCTACGCCAGATTACTTATATCTGAGAAAATCATATTAAGACTTAACAGTGATATACTTCAAATTTAGGCCCGATAACTGAGCGCTCCCCGCACAGATACTATGGTACTAGTAGATACCGCCCAGGTGTGAGCTCTACACCTAAGATTATAACGCCTTGCTATCCGGCCCATGCCTTGGCTGTAAACCGTTGGGGCGCATTGCGCCGCTGCAAAGTATTCCCCCTCCCCCCCCCCCAGTAATTAATCAATTCCCATCCCTCCCCAACCATAAACAATACAACCACTATAAAATACAGACGCGAAGCCCCATCCTCCCACACTGTTCGTAAGAAGAAACCAGCAACAGGAGGGAGCAAGCCACTTCAAAGCACCCCCCCCTAGAATAATTTATCCGCACAGTCAACCCCACTTCGTCAATTGTGGCGGCGATCCCCTCCGCACATAACCAATTTCAAGCAAACTGCACAAACAAATCACCATCTAAACCAAATAAACCACCTAATCCAACAGTCACGGCATAAAATCAAAAGTGCAAGATCCAAGACTACTGGCAGACAGCCACCAAATCACCCCCATTCCCACATGCAAAAGCGTACAATGTCATCCGGTGAACTCCATAGCAACCAAACTCACCAAACATCACACCTCCCAAACGTAACGCATTTCCGTAACGCAACAAACACAACTAACAGACAGGCTACATATCGGGTATGATGACCAACTGCTTTAGCCCTAACCCCTAACCGCGTCAGTACCCCTCCACATCGCGTCGGCTACCTATCCATGCCAACCCACCTAGGAGCCGCCAAACGTACAGAGCATGTCTTTAGCCCTCCCCCCCCCACCTCCAAGACTACAGCACCCTGTCGCCCCAAATGGGCCTCCATCAGTCCCTACAGTCCCCCCACCCCACCAACACCAACCCCCCACCCACCTAACCAACACACCCACCAAACTCCTACAACCTCACTATACAAACCACACCCGAAAATCACCTAAACAAAAACCCCCCCCCCCACCAAAAAACGAAGCAAACTAATTAGTACACAAAACAATTAAAACAGTCTTTAAAAACCAACCTCACTATAACACACACCTCCTAGAACCCAAACACCTCAAAATGTTACAAACCACGACCAACGAAAAAATTGTCACCCAAACCGAAAAAAACAATGCTCACCTCCGACGCTAGCCCGCATCACGTCGCATTCACACGCCACATGCAAAACCCCCCCCCGGACCCTGGTGCCATCCCCAAAACGCTCTACCGTGGGACCTCGCTTCCCGTCCGACAAACCAATACATAATGACCTAGAGCACCCTACGGACCTCTATTAAAGCCCATCCTTCTTATGGTTTTCCCCCCCACCCTTCAAACAGGACCCCAAAAGGCCAGGAAAACACCATAGTCGTGTGACAACCCCCGGTCCACCCAACATGTCCCGCTGCCAACCCGCGCCACATTCGACAGAGAACCTAGAAGCAGTCGTTACACATCTCCCCCCAGCCAGCCAAACTAGGAGGCCCTTTCGTAACGGGGGACTCTGACCTAGGGTTTTTATGGTGGCAGGGTAGCGGGGTGCCCCCAGCCAGGCCGACACGATCATGAAGAGGGTTTGCTAAAAAGAAGCACCAGTTCCCACAAACCCAACAACCCAGCAGAGATTCACAATCAAAGGCGACAGCTACACCTGGTTTCCCCTCACTAGCCAAGAGCACATAAAAGGGAGCTGAGGTGCTCTTTGGTCCGTATTGGGGCAGGTGTGCAACTGATCCGGCTGGGGGCTCCAAAAGCTATACACCCCCTGCTAATAAGCATTCCTTTTCATACCCATTATCGAGGAACAAAACCATTAATACAAAGCTACTATCAAGTAAACCCAGACACCCGTGCTGCTCCCCTGTCCTAGAGCCCGTGGACCGACCAACGAAAGGAGAGAGCAAGTACGGTGCCATCATAACCATCAGCCCTCACTACGTGACACCCTCTGAATCATTTCATATCGCCTGAGCAGTGCAATCTCTCAAAACAAGACATACAAATAATCGCCCAAAACACACGCCCACTTAAGTTGTGCAACCCTATGGTAACAAGTGACCCTCATCCGACTTCCTCATCCCAAGACCCCATCAACCCGTAATGACCGCAATGAAACCTCCCAAAATAAGAGTTAATCGCCTTCTTTCAACCCGTTTTACCGTGCGTAAATACACTGTGCTGAATCACTTTCCTCAATCAAGCCGCTAAACCCAACCCAGGTCACCCAAATGGGCCATCCAAGCCCAGTTGGGGGTGGGCTGGGGGTGGGGGGGGGTGGCACCCCCTCAAACCCAATATTCCATGAACATAAGCGACCCTGGGTGGGGTGTGGGGGGTTGGGGGGTTGCCCACAAGTGGGGTGTGGGTGGGGAACAGATCAAAGACAAAAAAGGGGGGTACGGGTGGGGGTACAAACATGTGTTGGGGGGGGGTTGAAAAATTCAAAATGTGGGGATGGGGTTGGGCGTAGGGAGGGTGGGGTGGGTGGTATGTTTGTGTGGGGTGGGGTGGGGGTGTTAGGATGTTTGTGTGGGGTGATCGGTGGGGTGTGGGGGGGGAAAAGTGTTAGGGGCAGCAGGCTAAAAACCCCACGCAAAAAACAGACCCTGTCGTATTGGGGGGGTGGTGGGTGGGGGGGGGGGGTCAAACCAAACTAACGCCACTATGCAGCCATTCAAACTAATGCACCTCAAGGTTAAACAAGTTTTTTCGAGTGTAGCGGTATGGTCCACGGGGGGGGGGGGGGGGGGGGGGGGGGGGGGGGGGGGGGGGGGATGGGGGTTGCGAGGGGGGGGGGGGGGGGGGGGGGGGGGGGGGGGGGGGGGGGGTGGGGGGGGTGGGGGGGGGGGGAACTCAAGGGGAAAACATTAGTGGTCCATATGGCGACTGGGGGGGGGTGGGGGTGGGGGTGGGGGGGGGGGGGTGGGGGGTGGGGGGTGGTTGGGGGGGGGGGGGGGGGGGGGGGGGGGGGGGGGGGGGGGGGGGGGGGGGGGATAATACTCTGGGGGGGGGAAATGGGGGAGAAACACCATCCTACTTCAGGTTTACAATGGGTGGATTTGGGGGGGAGGGACAATTTTCCGAGGTTAGAGGGTGGAGGGGGAAGGGGAGGGGGGGGGGGGGGGGGGGGGGGGAACGGAGCATAAGACTGACCAGGTTGATATAGGAAGAGGAAAGAAGTGTTATGGTGAATTTGATAAACTATGAAACATTTCATGGCTCTCTCATTAAATAGTAAGTATGAGGAGCAAAAACTGTACCTGACATTATTTGATTTTATTACGTGAACTATGAAATAAGATATTGATGCATGTATTTGAATGTTTTGCCTAGCCCAATGACAGGTTAAATACTAGAGATAAGGTGAGAGGAAGAAAAGGAGGATAAATTGACAGCAGACTTAATAAAGCGTAAGCAAGAGACTACAGAAGAGGCAATAATAATAATCATAATAATACCTTTGAAACATTTAATTAAATCAAAGTCTGGATGCATGGATATGAAATGGAGATTTTGAGGGGCGGGCATACACTTTTTGGAAAATTATGGAACTTATATTTTGTAAATAAAGCTGAACCATTGGAAATACACCGGATAAGTGGTTTCATTCAATAAAGGTTGTAGAGTTGGGTGTGGAATCAGGAGTAACTTGCAAGGTTAATAAAATCAAAGTGTGCCACCTATACAAGCTAGTCGCTACATAACAACAAGGAGGGAAGAACAACAGAACGGAAGCCTGGTGAAAACCCACGAACCAAGAATCTCATCCAAGAATCGCTACCTCTGGGCGGTGATGGCCAGTCAATAAGAGATACTCTTACTTGGAAGATGAGTCAATAATATACGTTGACGGCTTGACTAAACAACAACTAGGCCTGCCATCTGTCACCTAGTTATTTAAAGAAGACCCAGTCCACGGTCACACAACAACCGCCGCACAGAAACAACAACAACAACTGCAGCACAGAAACAACAGCAACAACAGCAGCACAGAAACAACAACAACAACCGCATCACATAAACAACAACAACAACCGCAGCACAGAAACAACAACAATCGCAGCACAGAAACCACAACAGCACAGAAACAACAACAACGACAACAGCACAGAAACAACAACAACAGCACAGAAACAACAACCGCAGCACAGAAACAACAACAGCACAGAAACAACAACAACAACAGCACAGAAACAACAACAGCACAGAAACAACAACAACGACTACAGCACAGAAACAACAACAACAACAGAAACAACAACAACAACCGCAGCACAGAAACAACAACAACAGCACAGAAACAACAACAATCGCAACACAGAAAGAACAACAGCACAGAAACAACAACAACGACAACAGCACAGAAACAACAACAACCATAGCACAGAAACAAGAACAACAACAGCACAGAAACAACAACAGCACAGAAACAACAACAACAACAGCACAGAAACAACAACAACAACCGCAGCACAGAAACAACAACAACAAAAACAGCACAGAAACAACAAAAACAGCACAGAAACAACAACAACCGCAGCACAGGAACAACAACAACCGCAGCACAGAAACAATAACAACAACCGCAGCACATAAATTACAACAACCACTGCACAGAGACAACAACAGCCACAGCTCAGAAACAACAACAACAAAAGCAGCACAGAAACAACAACTGCATGGTTACAGATACTCATAAATACATGCTTGCTTAGAATAGAAAGATTGAAGTTATATGACAAGATCATTTTATTAATGTGAAACAATGACAAGAACCAGACATATATCAGTGGAACAAGAGATGAGAATTGAGACAAACCTGTTGATAACATTACAAGTCAGTCTTTGTTCTGGAATCCCCTAGGTGACAGGGATAGAGAAAGACCAAAGAACATGCGGAGAAGGGAGGTGGAGACAGGCATACTCAAAACGGAATGAAGACCGTACCAAAAGACCGGAATTGTTAAATAACGCGCCAAATATTTACACAAAATCCATCATCCAACGTACCCCTCCCACAATCAAAGGTAACCATGTTTCGCCATGTTTCAAGGTCGTATGTTTCTACACATCAAGGTCGTATGTTTCTACACATCAAGGTCGTATGTTTCACAAAACCCTACATCAAGGTCCCACGTGTTTCTTCACCATCAGGACGTCATGTTTCTACACATCAGGGTGTATGTTTCTACACCATTCAAGGTCGTAAAGCTTCTAATACCATCAAGGTTCCGTAAACGCCCCAATTGCATACACATCAAGGGTCCCCTCTCCGGCATGTTTTCTACACAGCTGCAAGGAACAGACCATCCATAAAACCGTTATGTTTCAAGCACTTCGTGAGAAATAAAGAGGCAGAAAAAAGGTCTAGTAAACAGACAAAGAACAGAAGTGAACCACCAGGCTCGCCAGAATCGAACCCAAGACATACCCTGAACGGTAATTATAGCACCGCCTAGCTACGGAAACGAATCACAACTAACCTCCCTGCCAACTAGGCACCACAAAAATAGTTCCGTCAACTTCGGGTACAGGGTTCAAGAGCGATTTTCCAAACGTAACCCGGATGTGTTTACCTAGGGCGATCCAGCCCTTAATGACGCCTCCACCTTTGTTTCTTCCGCGGTACCCTTATTATACTGGAGTTGATGGCTAGGAGTCGGTGGGTGTCGTTCAGAAGGTCCTGGTTCCGATTCCACGGTAAGCCTATCACCCTGTTGTTTTTTGTTGTTAACAGTCTCCTACTTCTTTATTTCAAGACAAATAAATACGGGGCAATGATGACACCATCAATGAAACCCACCCCTATGACCGGAGTCAGTTGGGCTAGTAATTGTGTTGTGCAGCAGGGTAAATATTTTCCCCGTCTATTACGAGAGCTAATCCCCACCATACGTTTCTGTTCAAGTGTTTACAGGCCTATCCGCCTGAGTTGGAGATTCTTGACTGAAGTTTTATTTTTCTTCCCAAGTTCGTTTTACCCTTTTAGGTTTAGTGATAAGGGTGAACACTTTAAAATTAAAATGTAATTCTTTTCAAGCTTTTAAACCAGTGTAAATGTTCTATGTGAAAATATTCATTTTATTAATAGAAGTTTAAAAAATATTTTCCACAAGTGTAAATGTAAATGATACATAAATGAATTTATATTGTGAACACTTTTCAACCAGTGGAGATGTAAATAAAAAACATATTATATCAGTACGTTTAACCTTTTCGTTTAAATGTAAAGGAAGTTTTATTTTACGCCATTATCATTTAATTCTCATCGAGGGTAAATTCTGACATGAGAAGTAGAATAGAAGTGGTGGGCACATAACTGTGTCGGAAAAACGCCCCCATACTCAGAAGAGCGTTTTCGTTTCTATTTCCATTACCCCCCGGTGGTAACAGCAGAAAAGTACTATCTCTGGATCCAAGTAAAGCCCCTTCCCCAGTGGACTGACGTTGTGAGAGACGCCCCCACCCACATTAGAGGGTCTTATAGACAGACGCAGAACCATCTTGGCCGTTACTCCTTGACGTCTTGGAAGTGCGGCGCCTGAAACCAGAGACGAGCGACAGCAAGTGAAAGGAACTAACCCATACACGGGAGAAGATACTACCTGCATTGGCAAATCTAAGTGAAAATATCCGACCAGTCGCCAAAAGTGACCTCCTTTATTCAGTTAAATCCCATCCAAGTGATGAAATTCTTTTCATAAATATTCAAATTATTTTCCAACTTTAAAACTTAGTGATTATTAAATTTTGTTATTTGTAATGTTACAAATTTAACTTCGATTTAAATCCACGATCGACTAAATGGACTACCCCTGTAATGTTCAGTCAAAGTTACTAAATTTTAACTCTAACCAGAGCTTTATGTATACATACACAATGCATATTTATATAACATATAATATATATATATATAATAATATGTTTTATCATAAATATAATATAATATAATATATATATAATATATATATATATATATATATTAATCTCCTAGAGTATAATTAGTATTATTATTATTAATTATTATTATTATTATTATTATTATTTTATCATTAATATTATTATTATTATAAACAATCCAACTGATTAACTCAGCGGTGGGGGCTTAAACGAGCTAGAAAAAAATTGCAAATTCTTCATAAAAACAATTATAGAATTAACGTGCTCAGCGACAGCCAGCATTGTTTTCGCTAATCTGAATATCCCAGGTGATAGAAGCTTTACTACTCTTCTATCGACATTTCTGCCAAGAGTAATCTTGTGTAAAAGTAGACTCCATTGAAGCATATAATAGATGCTCTTGAGTTTTGGCCACTGTTGGACCACTACTGCAAAGCAGGGGTTTAAAATTATACCTCTCCCAACAAAACCATCAATATAAACCTCCACAATACAATAACATATTCGATAGAAATTCAAGCAAAAATATGAGACAATCACGAAGTATCAAACAGAGAATGATACTAGACAGTCACTGTCACCAACTGATAAAACTACATCATGATCCTATACAAGTTTACAGGAGACATAAATCGCCTTAACCTGTACACGGTAAATTGAAGAAAAAGAAGATAAAACAGCCTATGCTAGTTTTTGCTTCGATTGTTGTCAAAATAATCTATTGTATAAATACTGTAAAAAACAAATAAAGCAGTTTTCTTCTTCAACTAGATAACTACGATTGTTTTTTAATTTTTCGCCTGTTGGTTCGGTCACCCCATGCTTTTTTAATTACTATGCACCATCGCCCTGTATAATTTATAAACCGAAATAATAATGTAATTACTTCCCGTATTTTAGTTAACCCCAGATCTTGCACTTTTCCAATAGCGTAATCGTCAAATCTGTCCGCGTCGACTAAATATCAGCTCACTAGTTTAAAGGGATCATAAAAGCTAAAATTTAATGTGACGAAATTACAATCGTAGACCCAGGATTATCACAGCAAAAATCCCATAAAAACTCACAATAATCCCTCACATAAATTCCCCACTCGTGTCAGGGATATCTTTATCTACCCATGTGCCTGTAAATACCATACACTCCCAGGAACCAAACAGTTAACTGAAGCTTATCACCATCTCTGACCCTAAACCTTATGAAAACATTCATTGTAAAAATCCGCTTTCTTTCAGGGGTACAACGAAAATACGTATTGCGTCTGGACTAGGCCAAATGACAAATAAATGCTATACGTTATTTTCGATCCCCAAGGCTTTCATCAGCGGAAATACGAACAAAAAAACTGAAGAGGAAAAACGCGACAAGTAATTTAAATATATATAAAATAACTATTTCTTCAAAGAACTGCTTTTTTTTCATAACATTTTTCCATTGATATCCCTGCTTAAATATATTACATTTTTTGTTTTTTATATATTCACTTTTGTCGTTTATCCTCACCATCATATCACCATCATCACAACCATCATCACCATCAACACCATCATCCTCACCATCATCATCATCATCATCATCATCATCATCATCATCATCATCATCATCATCATCATCATCATCATCATCATCATCATCATCATCATCATCATCATCATCATCATCATCATCATCATCATCATCATCATCAACATCAACATCAACATCATCAACATCATCACCATAATCATCACCACCATCATCACTATCATCATTATCACCATCAGCATCATCACCATAATCATCAGCATCACATCCTCACTATCACCATCATCACCACTATCACCATCACCACCATCACCCTCATCACCATCATTACCATCATTACGATCATCATCATCATCATCACCATCATCAACTTAATCACCATGATCATCACCACCATCGCCATCACCGCCATTATCACCGCCATCACATCATCACTACCATCACCATCATCGCCATCATCACCATCACCACCACCATCACCATCATCACCACAATCACCACGATCAATACCAATACAATCCCACCACCACCAACATTATAATCCTCAACACCCCAAATATCACCATTCAAAACATCACACCAACTCCAACATCAACAACAACAAAATCCATAACAAAATCATTCAAAACATTCAACCACAAAAAACCACCATCAAAAAAAACCCATCATTCAATACACCACCCTCACTACCATCACCAACACAATGGACAAAATCATCCAATTCATCATCATCACCACCAACCACCACAGCATCAAGACGAATCACATTTTGTCTTCCATACTTTCTATATTACCTGGGAACAACAGGAACTTTTGTCTTCCATACTTTATATATTACCTGGGAACAATAGGGACTTTTGTCTTCCATTCCTCGTATATTACATGGGAACAATAGGGACTTTTGTCTTCCATACTTTCTATATTACCTGGGAACAATGGAACTTTTGTCTTCCATACTTTCTATATTACCTGGGAACAATAGGGACGTTTGTCTTCTCTACTGTGTATATTACCTGGGAACAATAGGGACTTTTGTCTTCCATACTTTCTATATCACCTGGAAACAATAAGAACTTTTATCTTCCATACTTTCTATATTACCTGGGAACAAAAGGGACTTTTGTCTTCTATACCTCGTATATTACCTGGGAACAATAGGAACTTTTGTCTTCCATACTTACTATATTACCTGGGAACAATAGGGACTTTTGTCTTCCATACCTTCTATATTACCTGGAAACAATAAGGACGTTTGTCTTCCCTACTGTGTATATTACCTGGGAACAATAGGGATGTTTGTCTTCCATACTGTCTATATTACCTGGGAACAATAGGAACTTTTCTCTTCCATACTTTCTATATTATCTGGGAACAATAGGGACTTTTGTCTTCCATACCTCGTATATTACCTGGGAACAATAGAGACTTTTGTCTTCCATACTTTCTATATTCCCTGGAAACAATAGGAACATTTGTCTTCCATACTTTCTATATTACCTGGGAACAATAGGGACGTTTGTCTTCTACTGTGTATATTACCTGGGAACAATAGGGACTTTTGTCTTCCATACTTTCTATATTACCTGGGAACAATAGGAACATTTGTCTTCCATACTTTCTATATTACCTGGGAACAATAGGAACTTTTGTCTTCCATACTTTCTATATTAGTTGGGAACAATAGGGACTTTTGTCTTCCATACCTTCTATATAACCTGAAAACAATGGGGACGTTTGTCTTCCTTACTGTGTATATTACCTGGGAACAATATGGACTTTTGTCTTCCATACTTTCTATATTACCTGGGAACAATAGGGACTTTTGTCTTCCATACTTTCTATATTACCTGGGAACAATAGGAACTTTTGTCTTCCATACTTTCTATATTACCTGGGAACAATAGGAACTTTTGTCTTCCATACTTTCTATATTACCTGGGAACAATAGGGACTTTTTTCTTCCCTACTGTGTATATTACCTGGGAACAATAGGGACTTTTGTCTTCCCTACTGTGTATATTACCTGGGAACAATAGGGACTT
Source organism: Oreohelix idahoensis (assembly GCA_024509875.1). NCBI lineage: Eukaryota > Metazoa > Mollusca > Gastropoda > Stylommatophora > Oreohelicidae > Oreohelix > Oreohelix idahoensis. Next base: position 265,972 of record JAMPIV010006150.1, on the reverse strand, counting down.
TTGTCTTTCATACTTTGTATATTACCTGGGAACAATAGGAACTGTTGTCTTCCTTACAATCTATATTACCTGGGAACAATAAGGACTTTTGTCTTCTATACTTTCTATATTACCTGGGAACAATAGGGACATTTGTCTTCCATACTTTCTATATTACCTGGGAACAATAGGAACTGTTGCCTTCCATACTTTCTATATTACCTGGGAACAATAGGGACTTTTGTCTTCCATACTTTCTATATTACCTGGGAACAATAGGGACTTTTGTCTTCCATACTTTCTATATTACGTGGGAACAATAGATACTTTTGTCTTCCCTACTGTGTTTATTACCTGGGAACAATAGGGACTTTTGTCTTCCATACTATCTATATTACCTGGGAACAACAAGAACTTTTGTCTTCCATACTTTCTATATTACCTGGGAACAATAGGAATTTTTTGTCTTCCATACTTTCTATATTACCTGGGAACAATAGGGACGGTTGTCTTCACTACTGTGTATATTATCTGGGAACAATAGGGACTTTTGTCTTCCATACTTTCTATATTACCTGGGAACAATAGGAACTTTTGTCATCCATACTTTCTATATTACCTGGGAACAATATGAACTTTTGTCTTCCATACTTTCTATATTACCTGGGAACAATAGGAACTTTTGTCTTCCATACTTTCTATATTACCTGGGAACAATAGGAACTTTTGTCTTCCATACCTTCTATTTTACCTGGGAACAATAGGGACGTTTGCCTTCCATACTTTGTATATTATATATATAGAGTTCTATGGCCCAGTGCCCAGTACAGCAATTACGTAGCTTGACTATTGTTTGATGACCAAGGATTTCTTAGATAATACGCTTGTGTATGTAGTAGACTTTGTTCAGCCCGTCCGATTGGCGGAGTGGTTAGAGCTCTGGTCATTCGTGGCAACGGTGCCGGGTTCGAATCACGGTACAGACATGCTCCAGTCTACCAAGATGTAAATGGGAATATAACTCTGCTCTTTGAGCTAGGGAAGGAAAAGCGAGGAAGGGAACTGGCACCCCACCTCTCGATGCTGGACATAGTATGGTGAAGTCTCTAACACTTCACTCCTCACGGCAGTATCTGCTATGAAACTACCTGTTTTTTTTTAACTTTGTTTTATTCTTTACAATTCTACTTTCACTTCTGACCCATCTAGATCCTCCTTCATTTTTCTTCCACTTAGGACACTAAAGATGTTATATTTAACACTTCTCATCCAAAAATACACAGCGAAAAACGTATTACAAGAAAACAAAACAGGTGTGCATAATAATAAAAGCCTCTTCAGTCATAACTGACAAAAGGAATGCGAACCTGAGGTGACAGCCCTCAGCTGCTTATGTTCCTGGTGTTCCTTTCAATGTTTTCTCCTCTCGTCTGCTTGTTGTGTGAGCTTCTTTTCGCCCATTCTGAGGTGGCGCCGTAGATAGCATCGCCTCGTGGTGCGATCGGCAGCTTCATCCTCCCAGGTTGCTGGATTTATGTCCAGTGTTCTCATGTCTCTCTTGCACACATCTTTGAACCTCAGCTGCGTTTGCCCAACTGCTCTTTTAGATATACATATACCACACTAAAACGATTGACGCATCTAACGTATTATCATACCACCCGGTCTTTCATATATGGACATTCGCCTTAATATAACCGACAGCTCAGTGTCTAGGTTGAACGGAGAGCGCCTCGTCAAAAAAAAAAAAAAAAAAAAATTTAAAGCTTCTAACAAATACATCTCAACAGCGGAGATGAACCTGACAAGAGATTACCAGAACAGGTGTGGGAACAATAAGTTCCTGAAAATTACCACCACCTTCTCTTAAGCACCTGTGCGGCACCACGTCCACTCTCCACATGATGAACACACTTTCCTAACATCCCATGGTCATATTGAGTTTTTGTCCTGATTATCCCTTTACGGACATTCCTTCTTCTCCCATACTCATGCTCTTGTCATTTTATCACAGATTTTTCTTCTCTCCACTTCTGTTTTCTTCCTCATCAACCCTCTTGCTCTTACAACACTCTATAATTTAATTTCAAAATCGATGAGTTTCTTTTTCACACATGAAAAAAAAAACAAAAAAAAAACCCCGGTAATGAATCCCCCTAGCCCTCATCCCACCCCACCCCCACATTCTTTTTTGCATGACCGGAATTTGGTGTATTCGTTAATGATACTCACATCGTCAATTTCTGTGACTCACACATTCAAGTGATCGATTACTGGATTCGTAAAGTGTATGATTCCGATGTTTCTTGGAAAATTTAGCTAGAATTTTCTGCTTTATATATGCACGTTGGCATCGTTAAAAACTGCCCAAGCCGATTAAATTTTAAGGAGTTATTAATGGATATCGATCTGACAGGTGACACAAATGCATCGATGACTTATGCATCGAACTAGAAATAAATTAAACGGAGAAAAGGTTCACAATGACGTGTTTACTAAAATCTATTTTTAAAAGCACAGAAAAAAACAAATTTAATTATTATATCAGAGAGTTGAACACAGGAGGCTGAAAGATTGGCACAAACTGTTAAACACAGAATACAGAAAGATTAGCACACACAGTTAAACAACGGAGACAGAAATATTAGCACATACAGTTAAACAAAGGATATAGAAATATTAGCACACACAATTAAACAACGGAAACAGAAATATTAGCACACACAGTTAAACAAAGGATATAGAAATATTAGCACAGACTGTTTATTAAAGGATATAGAAATTTTAGTTTCCAAAGGTTGTTATAGCCGGGAGTTGTAGTGAGGATAAGCTCTCACTGCAGATAAATGCTTCTATGGCACGCGCCTCAAATAGTCTCTGACAACCAAGCCCAGCTCCCGACCTTCATGTGAGGCTCAATTTGAGCCCGGCAGAACTGTTTCCACCTACGGGAGAAAGGGCGAAGGCGAGTCACTGGCGCCATAAAACCAGTAGCTTCGGGCAGACAGGGCTCGTGATCCTTGGTTGGTAGCCTATCTAAGAGAAGGTAAAACTGAATTCAAACCACCACTGCCTAGTGGAAATATCCATTTATGGGAAAGGCTTCGGGAGTAAACCCTGAGGATAAATCCGAAGTCGGAGTCCCTAAGACAGTCTAATATTGATTCTACATTATGCTGGCAACTTCTGCGACATGGCTGGTCCCAAATTGTATCGGCTACTGCCGTTCTTCGGATCTACCAGCTGCGTGGAGAGGGGGAACATGCTGCATTACAACAGCTTCTTCTTCTTCTTCCGTCCTTAGCCACCGACCGTCAAAGCAGTCAGTGGCCATTACGCCTAGTGGCGTCTTAGGGCAACAGCAGATAGGTTTTCTTTGCCACTGTTTCCCATCACGCCTATTGGCGTCTTTAGGGCAATGGCAAATCAATCCATTTGCTGTTGTTTCCGTAATCGAAGTGACTGGCAAACGGGTGATCAGCCCGTTGGTATTACAACAGCTTGATCTCCATATAACTGTGCCCAAGCTCGCGCCCTGGAGAGGATACTCCAGCTTCACCCTATAGGTGTCAGAAAAACACGGTAAGTAGCAGTTACCGGTTATAAGAATGACTATTGGCTCTAGTTCAGTGAGAGCATCCAGACAGCAGCGCAAACAACAACACTAGACAAATGTATGACGGTATAAAGAAAGCCCTTGGTCATCAATAAAAGTAAGACGGCACCGCTAAAAACCATCAGCGGAGAGAAGCTAACTGTGACGTGGAGATGTAAACAGGAGCCACGTAGACCCGACCACCTTTATTCCCTCTACCAGTGTTTACATTTTCCGAAGGCGAAACAACGCAATTAGCTGTCTGATTGACTCACTTCTGAAGCCGCGCTTATTTTTTATCTGTCTTCCTGAGCATATGAGTGTTTACAAACATTTCACACCCGGCAATCTTAACAAGGGGAGCGAATCACGTTCGCCTACCTGAGTTTTCTCAAGTGAAGCTGAGCTGCCAATTATCGGCCCTTAGTCACAACACGTGGAAGCAACGGCAAAACCATTCAAGGGAGGTAATAATACTTCCCGACTACCTGTTTGATGTTATACATACAGGGAGATAATCGTGATATCAGAAGCGAACAGAAATCGCAGCAACGGCAAACACAGTGACCGAAGAAGCTTTGTTATGGGGAAATGGAAGGAGGATCTGGGAAGAAGCCCGTTCGCACGGCATGTTTTGATGTATACCAGCATCCCGAGTAGACTGAACGAGAAATCTTTCATCTCGAGAAACTAGATTTCTGATTTCCCCGTAAGGCCGAAGGTGTGACTTGTATCATCTTTTAGCGATATTCCACTCAAATCTGTATATTTACAACGCTCTCCCAAACTCAGTATCAGTCAGGACTCAGAAATTCTCGGATAATCTAGAACACGACGGACTAGAACCTTTTCTTCGATAAATGTGTTAAGTTGTCCCGTGGAGGATTTAATTTCTGATTTGTGGTAATAGAAATGGTGCTAAGTGTTAAAATGTGATAGATTTACCATTTTATTCAATATAATCCATTAGCGTCTAAAACTAGGGAAATAACCAAACGCATAAATAGTTCTTGCTAGTTTCAGAGTAATATAATTTCTAATACTCTAATTTTTCTACACAAGAAGATACGGTTTATCTGACTAAAATTATTTAGTGTGACGGATCAGTGACCGAATAGAATTCGCATTATATTTTCATTGTGTAGAAATAGAGAAGTGACTAGAGTATGTTATGTGACTAAACAACAGACGTCGACAAATAGCTAGGTAGTGAAAAGCAGATTTTGTTAAAAGTGCGTATAGATAAATAGAATAAAGGATTTTGCGCGCTGTTCTCTTTCTCGCAGACCATGGTGGGGGGAGGGCACATACCCTTCTCTTCCCGTCATGCCATCGCGGAAAACCTACAGACAGATAGTAGCATTTTTAAATGTTTCTTTTCTTCCCTTATCTAGCACTCGATCAAGACCAGCTGCCAGCGGCCTAATAGTATCAGTAACATTGTTATTACTTTGGGTCTTCAAGTTTCTTGGACCTGTGAGGTCATTCTCTTCATTCAAAGAGAGATCAATATAAACAGTAATATTAATGATAACTGGGAACAGTACTTTACCCAGAATTATTTTACCAAAAAGTTTTCCAGCCCACTGGATATATATCTATATAAATACGAAAGAACATATATTCCTGACATTTGACAGCCATAGCAACGGAGTGATCCAGAACAATATGCTGTTTCAAAAATCGACATTCACCATAAGAGTCAGTCGATAGGATTTATCATCATTTATCAGGATTTTTCCATATTGTGACAGTTTGTCTAACACCCAGAGGATAGACAATACAGGAACTACTTTTCGCCTTTTATCACTGAACGCCCGAGAACGTCTCGCTTCAATAACCAAACGCAGGACCACAGGACTCATCCAGGAAAGATTAAACCACTAACTTTGGCGACCACCTGTTAATTATTAAATATCAAGGCTGGTCTGGGGCCATAGTTGGGTAAGCCACCTGAGAATATATTCTTACCAGTGTACTTTTTTTTCTCCAAAGGATACATGTACAAGCATTAGGGAAGCACGAGTGTTGTTTGTGGCCACAGCTGAAAGAGTGAGAGGCAGAGAGAGAGATAGAGTAAATAATTTCTTTGTTACAATCCCTGTACTTATTTCTCTATAATTAGTTTCACTAACCTAAGTACTTTACGGAGTAGTAATTTGGTGGGAACTTGTTCTTCTCCATCTATTCTGTAATCTGGTGTTTATCTTTGACCTTTGGGTTATTAACTTCTTTTTGGGTCTTCTCTCAACCAGGGGAGGACACTTATTAGGTTATTTTCCATTGTCTGTAAATTTAATTATATTTGATTGCTCTCTATATTTTTTGATGTTGTAAAGTTCAATTGATAATAAACTAAACCGAACTTAATAGATTGTGTTGGCCATTCATCCATAGT